>PVIA01007165.1:0-87006 GCA_004024845.1 Tonatia bakeri | reverse complement strand
ATTTTACATATTCTTTCTTAGGCCTGATCACCCAGGGAACCCACCCTTTCCAGCACAGGGCTGCACCACCCTGTGTCATTGTTTCAGGCTTAGGTGGAGCAGAGGGAAGTAAGGCAACCAAGAGATCAGGAGATTTTCTTGCAGACAATGAGGACTCAGGCTATGTCAAAGCTGAGGGGTGAGGATTCATCACCCCCTTTTGCTGTAGCCCCCAAAGTCCTTCCTTGGGGGCCTTCCACGTAATCGTGACTGTCTTAGGTCATTCCCCCCTTGGGGAATCTTACTCGTCATTGGCTAACTGACCAAGCATTGGGGGCCAGTTATGGATGAAGTAACAGAAGCAGCGCTCCTGGGAGATAAGCTTGTCTCCTTGGTGGCTTACTGTTCCAAGGTCATTCCCTCAGCCTTAGCCTTGGTGGGGGTTCCCAACAGTGAGTCAGAAGTGACTGGACTCAGGGTTGGTACAACCGAATGTGATGTTAGCAGTAATTCAAGGGAGAACCACACCTGTACTTACTGACCTTAATTCCACAGTTGATTCCAGGTGGCTTACTCAAAGGCAAGACACATTTTAAAAGGTTACACTGGGATAAAGCTAGGACATTGCCAGGCAAACTGGAATATCTAAAACATGTGCAGAAATGGAGAGTTTACTGTTTACTTAGCCATGAATTTTCTTGACTCAAAATCTCTTAGAATTATTGTCTGAACCATGAGGTGGGCAAAAGCTCAGGGTCAGTCCTTGTCTACTACTTCAGAAACACTTCCCAGTTCCACAGTTAGAGTGAAAGCAAATTAATTCCAACGTGTTCAAAAATGAACTCAACATCTGCAAAGTCATCAAGTAAGTACAAACCTCAGGAACCCAAGTCAATTCTATATTTCCCCAGAAATGTCCTCACTGTGCCCTGAAGAAGAGAAAGGGTCCTTCCTGGGGCCCTAAGGCAGAGGGGCTGGTGGGCTGCAGCCCTAAATAGAGTTGTCCTTTCTACCTGCATGTCTCCCAGAGCTTCTCAGACAACTTCAGTGATCTCACCTGAGCTGGTATTTTGGTTTTCTGATGTTCTATTAGAGCATTTGTGGGCTTAGAAGTGTGACACAGAGGTTTTCAAATAATGGCATTTCTTTGATTGAATTGGACACACATCCTTCATGGCTCTGACTTCCCTGCCTGGTCCCTGGGAGGAATGGACTGTCCTGCACCACTTTTCAGTATCTCTTTGTATAGGAATGATCAGTAGACCTGGAGTCCCTGGCTCCCCCAGTATCAGCCTCCTCCCTCATACAGAGTCATTTAAGCTCTAGGGGTGGGGTCTTTGCAGTCTGCTGATCTGATGATTTCATATCCCATCTCTTGAAATAAAGGCACAGGTGCAGGTGACACCAATACATGTAATGCCAAGGTGGGAGGTTCCTAGATTCCAGGTTAGGACCTTGACTTTCCATTTGCACACTGACGTGCAAACTGTCCTTGGTCCAATGCTTCTTTGGCTTCCCCTCCCTTCTCACCAGTTGGTTCCTTGACCCAGTGGCCTCTCACTCCCTACACCAAGTATTCAAATCCTTGTTTATGCTACTTAGTCAGCTCTGGCCTTTCCCTACACCGGACCTGCTCCCAGCACCACCCCTGTGCTGGTGTCCAACCCCAATCCTCTCTGGGGGTATGACCTGCCACCACCCCACCCTGAACCACTCCCACCCATGTAGGTCTTTCCCCAGACTGTGCACCTTGCCCGCCTGCTGTGGGCATTTAAGTTCTATTTTCTCTTAACAACCCCTCTCCTTTCTAACTCTAAACTGCCCTTGGGCACACTGCACTGACTCCTTGAGACCCCTGTCACCTGCCTCTCCCCAGGGACACCGGCAGGTTCATCTACATCCTCACCTGGGGCCTCACCATGCCTCTTCCACTCTGGGCCCAGGCTCACACCTCCACCTTCCCAAGGGTACCTGCCTACCCTGAACTCCCTTGGGGTCACAGCCCAGCCCTTCACAACCCTCACCTCATTGCTACACCCTCCCTGTCCACACCTTATCCATGATGAGCCTTTGCCACAGATAGCAGCCCATCACATCCCTCTCCCCTTAATCTTCCTTTACACCACAGCCACTCTGACCATGGATCTCTCCCATCTTGGACCCTTCCCATCCCCTCTATCCCCTGGGGCAAGACCCCCTTCACTATGACCTTCTTGCCCCTGCTGGCCAGCCTCTCCCTTGACCTCCTACCTGTGTCCTTAGGGAGCCAGGGCTCTCTCTAACGGCACCTCTTCTGCATGTGACCATCTCCCCCATCTCCAGTTCCTCAATCCCCTCATCCCTTTCCCTCTCCTACTTTCCTGCATTGAAAATCCTCATCCTTGACCCTCATACACGTGCATTTTCTGCATCTGCAAGAGGACCAGGACAGTAGACCTTGCATGTTAAACTGGTGTGCAGTTATTTCCAGGAAGCAGTTTTATGTGTGCTTTCCTCCTTGGCCAGGATCCTATCTTCACTAAAATCTCAATGGGTCCCAGGATGGATCTGTGCAATTGAGAGTTTGGGCTGAGAGACACATGGATGGCTGTCCCTTCCCGCACTGTGGCTGTGAGAAAAGCTAGGCAGAGCCCTTGAGCAGTGGGCAGATGCATTCCTGGGAGCTGAGACGTGGGACACAGGAACCAAGGACTAGACAGAGAACAGGAGGACCTCAGGATGACTTGGGCAGGAATCAAGGCCCTGGAGCACCAGAAAGGATGTGAGAATGGAGATGAGGCAAGAGTGACGTGAGGCAGTTCCAGGATAGTTTGGAGCAGAGAGCAGGGTCTGTCTCTTTCCACAGGATATGCCTGGAGTGGGGGGTGAGTGGTGGGAGTCTGGATTTCGGCACAGAGGTGACTCTCACACAGCCAGCACAGGAAGACAAGAAGAGAGCAGGGCGGCCCTCTGGCTGCAGTTCTTCACTTGGCCAGGAATGGCAGAGGAACACAGGGACTGGAGAAGTCACTGCTGGGGGCGGGTCAGGCTTACATTCCGTCCAGGAGATTTGAGGCTGGGACATCAAGCAAGACAACAGTGCAGGGGCTGCAGGTATTTCTGCTGCAATGGCAGCCCTTCCTCTCCTGTCACCAAAAACATGGATGGACAGTGCCTGGTCCTCAGCTCAGACCTTGGCTATAGAATCCAAGATGTCCTGGGACACAGATGGTTCTCACAGCAGGGGTGCCTGGGCCATGTGCAGGGAGGGCTTTATGGAAGAGTGTGCAGATATCTGGAATCCAGGATGAGCTTCACAGAGAGAACAGGTATAACCCTGGGCAGGGCCTTTCTCTTCTGCAGATCCTTGAGGTCCCCCCACTCTGCCCCAGGAGACCCTTCCTGTGCTGGGGGATGCATACGTGTTCTGTTGGCATGTTATATTGTGATTGGCATGTCCTGTCAATGCCACTGGATAGATAGGTGGGGAGGGAACTGAACTGTCCCAGTGAAAATAATCCAGGGATACAGTGGGCCCTCTGACAGACAGAACACTGACCCAGGGAAGGAGGGTGTCAGGCAGCAGAGGAAGCCCTTAGACTGGGGACTAGCCCCCCAGGCTCCCAGCCTGTCACAGAAGGCCACCCCAAGATCCCACCTTTCACACTCCCTCCTCAGCATCAACACAAGGATCCAAGAGAGTGAGGCCCTGTCCCTGCCCACCCTCCTTCCAGTCTACAAGAACTGGGCTCCAGGGTACAGAACAGATTCAGGGAAGGTGGGGGTCAGTGAGGTGTCAGCCAGAGCTGAGACGGTGGAAGGAGCACTCTGTTTTCCCATCTCCTTAGAGGGAGAAGGGTTTGGCCCCAAGCCTCACTGGCCCTGCCATTTCCTCCCCAGAACCCCCAGCCGTGAACGTGACCCTCAGTCAGGCCTTGGAAGGCACAGTTACCCTGACGTGCTGGGCTTTCAGCTTCTCTCCCCAGAACATGTCACTGGCCTGAAGAACCCCAGAGCCAGGGCCCCAGCATTCTAGGAGGAATCCTGCCTGATGGGAGTGGGACCTACCAGATCTGGGCGTCCGTAGGGTTCTCTAAGGAGAGGAGCAGAGGCTCCCATGCTACATGGACCACAGCGTGAATCACAATGCACACCCTGTGCCCCCTGGTGAGCCTGGATGAGCCTGGAGGGGTTTTAGACCCTGGTAGGGCAAAGGGCCAGGGCAGGGGAGGGGAGAGCAGGCCTTTGGCTCTAGGGTGCCCCGGTCATTCTCAGGAAAGGTCCTTGTGCATTCAGTGGATGCCAACCATTCTGGATGTTGCTGCTGTTGTGTTATTATTGCTTGTGCCCGTTGTTGTGCAAGAAGAGCCCAGGTGAGATTCCTTGGCAGTGGGAAGTGTTGGGAGGGGCTGTGCTGAGGTGTGGGAGATGCCTCTCTCCTCCTTCTGCACAGGTATAAGCTTCCCCCTGCTCCCTTAGTGTAACAGGACATGCAATTTGGAGCACATATGAGAGGAATTGGGGGCAATAACCACAAATATCACTTAACTGTGCACATGGCCAAAGCCTGAACCAAGGATCTTGGATTTCCATTCTGAGCCTCCGTGCTACAGGGACAAAGAGTGCTCAGTGGACAGCAGGGAGGGCTAGTGGCTCCCACCTGCACTCTGATCTCAATGCTTTCTTCTCAGGCTCAACAGGGCTTATCTTGATGGACTGCGTTGCAGAGCATGCATTTATTGGTGAAGCCTGAAGTGAACTTGGGGTCCAGGGAATCAAATGATGGGAGTCTGGGATCTCCTGGGAGTAATTAGGACATAGGAGATAGGAGTGTGGAGCGTGATGAAATGTACCTAGGCTACTCCTGTCTGCCTCCCTTTCTCCTTGTTTCCCCTAATTTCTCCTGCCACCATAAGTACACATGACAATGTCCCATTATGTCCAAGTACAGTGTCACACCCAATGATGAGCCTCCTGTCCATGAAGTGCCCATGGGGCAGAGATATTGGTTTTCTCTCCATTATGTGGACCCCAGACCAGATTCTCCCTGGGAGAACCAGATTCTGGGACCTTTTGGGTCACTCCTCTTAAGTTGCCCATAGTGGATTCTCATGCTTCCCTTCAGAGAACCTGGGACAGCAGATATGCCCTGACCATTTTAGGGACCCTATCCATCCTCTGCAGACCTTCGGTCCTGCTGTCATCCATCACCTCATGGGGAAATGTCCCAGGAGCATTCACAGAGGCACCTGGTTAGCATTCTGTGCCCTTGTGCAGCCTTTTCTGTTAATTCCCATTTCCAACAGTGGTCAGTGTGAGGGACTTTGTAGTGAGGGGAGACAAAAAATTATTTTTGCGCCCTGGCTGGTGTAGCTCAGTGGATTGAGTGCGGGCTGCGAACCAGGCATCACACAGGTTCAATTCCCAGTCAGGGCACATGCCTAGGTTGCAGGCCATGTCCCCCAGCAACCGCACACTGATGTTTCTCTCTCTCTCTCTCTCCCTCCCTTCCCTCTCTAAAATAAATAAATAAATAAAATCTTAAAAAAAAATTATTTTTGCCCCACAACTTGATTGCTTGAAAGAAGAGGAAAAAGGGAGATAGGAGATTTGTTCTTCAGTAACTAATAAAGCAATGCTCTACCACATGGGGTTGGGGCAAGGGTGAGCCTGGCACAGGAACCAAGTGAGGCATCAGGAGATCCAGGCCTTTCTATGTCTGCACCACCTGAGTGTGACCTTAGAGAGGTAAGTCCCCTCTTCCACCTCCTTTTACCACCTGTTAACCAGGTTAAATGCATCTCCCCTGTGTGTTTTACAGGGGAATGGACATCAGAAAAGTCACAGTGCTCGGTGAGGCTGACAGCCCACTTGGCATTGGTTGGCTTGTTCTCAAGGGCCCAGGGCCACTCTCCTATTGTTCTTTTTATTAAAAAAAAAGAGAGAGATTTTATTTACTTATCTTTAGAGAGGTAAGGGAGGGAGAAAGAGAGGAAGAAAAATATCAATGTATGGTTGCCTCTCATGTGCCCCCAACCAGGGACCTGGCCTACAGCCCAGGCATGTGCCCTGACTGGGAAACTAACCGGCGACCTTTTGATTCACAGGCTGGCATTCAATCCACTGCGCCACACCATCCAGGGCTCCTTTTGTTCTTAATTTACTTGTTCTGTTGTCTGTCTCCCTGAGACCATCCTTTGGCCATCACTTCTCCCCTGCATCTACTCTTTCCTTTTGTTAACAGCTTTGTGGAGGTATGACTTACGCACCACAAAATTCTCCCAGTGCAATTTTTAGTGCCTCACAGATCATCTCCACAATCCAGCATGAGAACCTTCCAGCACCTCACAGAGTTCCTCAGCCCCTGCCCACTCCAGCCCCACACAGACACTAATTTGCTGTGTCTCCCTACATTTGCCTTTTCTGAACACTTCATGTGAATGGAACTATGCAACAGGCACCCTTATTTTGCTTCTGGTTTAATGTTTCCGAGGTTCCTTCACATTGTAAAGTGCATGCACAGTTCTTCTCCATTCATTGGCAAAGGATGTCTTGATGCACAGAGATGCCATGTTCGGTTGCCCCCCCCCTTAGTTCACGTACACTGGGATTTTTTCCTGTATTTTTGCCTATAAACAATAATGCCACTATGAAGCTCCATGCACAGGGTTTTGTGTGGACATATGCTTTCATTTCTCTTGGGTAGATATCAAAGTGGAATTGCTGTGTTCTCTGGTGTGCTAATGTTAAATCTTTAGGAATCTGACAAAGCTTTCCCAAAATGACTGTTTTATTTTAGAGTTCACCAGCAAGGTGTGAGGGTCCCAACTTCTCCGTATACTCAGCAACACTTGTTTCTGTCTCTCTTTCTTGTTCCAGCCATTCTGGTGGGTGTAAATGGGATTTTATGGTTTTAATTCACATTTCCCTAATGACTAAGATGTGATCATCTTTTTGTATGCTTATTATGTGTATATCTCCTTGAGTAAAGTGTCTATTCAAATCTTATGGCCATTTTAAATTTTGAGGTAAAGAATTTTTTGAAACAATTATAGATTCACATGCACTTTTTAGAAATAATGCAGAAATTTTGTATATTCTTTACCTCATTTGCCCTAACAGTAACAACTTGCCTAACTTTAGTACAGCATCACAGACCTAGGTACAATTCATCCTACTCGCTGGTTTTATTGGCACATGTGTGTGTTTTGTTCTGTGCAATCTTATTTCATGTGTTGATGATGAGACCACCAACACAGTCAAGACACCGAACAGCTTCACGATGAGGATGCACATGCCACCCATTTATAGGCATAGCCACCCCCAACCCTGGAAAACTATAATTTGTCCTCCAGCTTTATAATTTTGTCATTTGGAAAATGTTAAATAAATGGAATCATGCAGTATGTATGGAACCTTTGCAGACTGGTTTTTTCACACAGCATAAGTCCCTTAAGATCCATCCTTGAGCATAATTTCCTAACTGGAAAGCCCATTGGGAAAGTCTGATAACCAGCAGTTGTAGGAAAACCTGGCCGCCACAGGGTTTTCAGGAGGAGGTCATGACCTGTAGGTGAGCAAGGCCTGTAAAGCAGACAGTGGTTCTAGTGAGCGGTGCTTGTGCAGGTGAGCAGGGCTGAGAACTGAGGAGAGAAGGAAATGTGTGTGAGATCACTCCCAGGCCTGGAGGAGCAAGGGGCCCTGATCTCTCAGGGAGAGGGGTCAGGAGAGGGGTCAGGGCCCAGAGAGAAGGACATTGGGTGTCCTTCTCCTGGATCTTGTCCTTCAGTTCTGGGATATTTTCACTCCCTTGCATGATGGGGGTTGAAAGCAGGGGCAGGTGATGATGGTGGAGTTGTGTGGGGAGACCAGCAAGGGTTGGAAAAGTGGGGTAAGAGTGAGAACCTAGGTGGGGCATTATTTTTCCTGAGCTTAAGTCAAGGTCTGAAATCTGGGAGCCTGACAAGGGAGTATGTTTGATTAATTCATATCTGTTGATTTCTTTCTTCCTTTTTCTTTTGTGAAAGGCTGCTAATCTTTATTAGCCATTAGACAAATGTACATGAAAGCCACACGGTGGCTAGTAAGTTATGTGCCTTCAGCTTTACTAGATAATGCTGTATTACTTCACAAAGTGCTCGTGCTAACTGATACTTCTCCCACCAGCAGCAGATGGCTTCCCAGCACTCCTTGTCTTCCACCACTACTTGGTATTGTAAGCCTTTCTAATTTTTGTTGGTCTTTTTTTTTTTTAACCTTCTTCCCCAGAACTTGTGAAGCTACAAGCCCAGTGCCAGCACCGGATGGTGCCACAAGCAGAGCTCCAGGCTTCTTGGTGGGCTTCCCAGTCCACTGATTTTGGGGAAAAGGGCACTGAATCTGCAGCCAGGAGGCCTGGACTGAACTTACCCCTCTGGTCTTACTAGCACTTTACCTCCTGCTGCCTCAGTTTCTTCATCTGTGAAACGCAAGAACATTGCAGCACTTACCTATAGACAGGGGTCTCAAACGTTGGCACTATCAGCATTCTGGGCCAGCAGTCCTTGCTGTGGGAGCTGTGCCCTGTGGGGTGTCAAACAGCATTCCTGGCCTCTGCCGGCTAGATGCCAGGAGCTCCCTGCTTACCTCCCTCCCCAAGTATGACATCCAAAATGACCCAGACATCTCAAATATCTCCTAGGGCCAAAGATCCCCCTGAGTTGAGAACCGTGGAGGTGTGGCCAGGCCAGAAGCTCTGCTCACTTGGGGTGAGTCTGGAGCTCAGGCAGGGTGAGGTCTGGCATTTTCACACCTGGACTTGTGAGCTCATCTTTTACTTTGTTCCAAATAAGGCCTCTTTCCCTCAATTTTTTTGTCCTTAAAACTTGTATCCATCTTTAAGACAAATCAGTTTTCCCACATCTCTGTATTCTCTTACTCCTTCCTCACCTTTCATGTGGTGTATTCTGGAACGTGTCAGATTCTCTTCTGGTAATTAGCATATCTGACGTGTATCGTGAGTGGTGTTATCTGAGCAGAGTTCTGATCCTCTTAGGGCAGGGCATGTGTTCCTGAGTCTGCAGTCCAGGTACCTAACTGAATGGATGGTACCTTACTTGTCCAAGATGCTGCTCCTTATCTTTAAAATAGGAATGTGAACAATACTTCAATTACTGGGCAGTTTATTCCTTCATTCAACACATACTTAATGCTCACTGCTATGTCAAGTATGTGGGATTATGTTGTCTCAAGGATCACATCACAGCAAACTAACTATATTAAAGATGTTATAACCTGTCTAAATCTGTTCTATGTCTAAGAAGATTCTGCAGTTTCTATACAGGGCTCTCTGTGTGGCTTTTCATCAATGTTTATATGGTATATTTTCTTTAATTTTCATCTTTTCTGCAACCTACTCCTGAAAGATTTTTGTTAAATGTTTTATTTCTTGATACAACCATATCGAGATTTTTATTCTTCATTTTGTTTATGTAGTATATCATTTAATTGATTTGTGTATGTTGAACCGAACTTGCATCTCAGGAACAAATCCCACTTGATCGTGGTGTATAATCTTTTTAATGTATTGTCGAATTTGACTTCCTAATATTTTATTGAGGATTTTTACATTTATGTTGACAGGGATATTGGCTCAAAATTTTTTTCTTTTTAGTATCTTCATCTGATTTTGGAATCAGGGTAATTGTGGTCCCATAAAATCTTGGGAGTCTACCCTCCTCTTGATATTTTTGGAATAGTTGAGAAGGATAAGTGTAAATTCTTTGAATGTTGGGTAAAATTCACTTGAGAAGCCAGCTGGTCCAGGACTTTTTTTTTTGTTTTTTTTACTACTATGTCAATTTCATTGGTAGTAATCAATCTGGTTAGATTTTCTGTTTCATAATGATTTAGTCTTAGATAATAGTATCTTTCTAGGAATCTATCAACTTTTCAGATTATCTAAATTGTTGACATATAATTGTTTGTGGTATTTTCTTATGATTCTTTGTATTTCTGTGGTGTTGTCACTTATGCTCTTTCATTTCTGATTTTATTTATTTGGGTTGTCGCTCTTCCTTTCTTGATGAGTCTGGTAAAGGTTTAGCAATGTTGTATATCTTTTCAGAGGATGAGCTCTTGGTTTTATTGATCATTTATAGTGCTTTTTAGACTCTATTTAGTTTTTTTTCCATTCTGATATTTGTTATTTTCTTCTATCTACTCATTTTGGATTTTGTTCATTGTTGTTTTAGTTCCTTTAGGTGTAAAGTTAGATTGTTTATTTAAGATTTTTCTCATTTTTTTGAGGTAGGCCTGTACGGCTATAAATTTCTCTTTTAGGACTGCTTTCGCTGTGTCCCATAGATTTCGAGTCATTGTGTTTTCATTATCATTTGTTTCAAGGTATCTTCTGATTTCTTCCTTGATCTCATTGTTAGCTCATTCATTGTTTAGTAGCATGTATTTAGCCTCCGTGTGTTGGTGGTCAGAAAATATAGTTAATATGATTTCAATCTTCTTATATACATGGAGAATTGTTTCTTGCCCTAACATATGGTCTATCCTGGAAAATGTTCCACATGCACTTGAAAGGAATGTATATTCTTCTGCTTTGGGGTAAAATGCTCTGAAAATGTCAATTAAATTAATGTGGGTGAAGGTGTCATTTAAGGTTGGTGTTTCTTGTTGATATTTTTTCTGGAAGATCTATCCATTGATGACAGTGACATGTTAAAATACCTTACTAACACTGTATTACTGTTGATGTCTCTCTTTTTGTCTGTCAATATTTGCTTTATATGTTTAGGTGCTCCTGTCTTGGGTGCATAAATGTTTACAACGGTTATAGCCTCTTGTTGGGTTGATCCCTTTATCATTAGGAAATGTCCTCTTGTTTCTTATTATAGCCTTCGTTTTAAAGTCTATTTGGTCTGATAGAAGCATCGCTACCTCAGCTTTTTGTTTATTTGTTTCCATTTGTACAAAATATCTTTTTCCACACCTTTACTTTCAGTTTGTGTGTGTCTTTCAATCTGAAGTGTTCTTTTGTAGGCAGCATATGTATGGGTTTTGTCTTCTTATCCATTTAGCTATTCTATGTCTTCTATTTAAGACTTTCTTTCTTTCTTTCTTTCTTTCTTTATTTATTTATTTATTTATCTATCTATCTATTTAGAGACAAAGGTAGATAGAAAGAGAGGAAGAGAAACACCAATCACTTGCCTCCTGCACCAGGCTTGCAATCCAGACATGTGCCCTGGCTGGCAATCAAACCAGTGACTTTTTGCTTCATGGGATGACACCCAGCTGAGCCATGCCAGCTACCCTATGTCTTTTGATTGGAGTATTTAATCCATTTGTCTTTTTCTTCTGGCTAATATTTAAAATGTAATATTTATTGTATTTTTTCCATTACCAATCCATTTATATTTAAATGATTATCTATAGATATGTAGTCATTGCCATTTTATTATTCATATTTATGTTCCTCCCCCGCTTTCTTCTTAAAGAAGACCATTTAACATTTCTTGTAATACTGGTTTGGTGATGAACTCCTTTAGCTTTTTCTTGTCTGGAAAGCTCTTTATCTGTCCTTTATTTTTATTTTTTTAAGATTTTATTTATTTATTTTTAGAGAAAGGGGAAAGGAGGGATAAAGAGAGAGAGAAATATCAACGTGTGGTTGCCTCTCACACACCTCCTACTGGGGACCTTGCCTGCAACCCAGACATGTGCACCAACCAGGGATTGAACCAGCAACCCTTTGGTTTGCAGGTTGGCACTCAATCCACTGAGTCACACCAGCCAGGGCTATCTGTCCTTTATTTTCAAATAATTGCCTTATTTTTGTAGAGTAGTCTTGGTTGTAGGTCCTTGTTTTTCATCACTGAATATTTTGTGACAATCGCTTCTGGTCTGTAAAGTTTTTATTGAGAAATCAGTTGACAGTCTTGTGGAAACTCCCTGTAGGAAACTAACTGCCTTTCTCTTACTGCTTTTACGATTCTCTCTTTGTCTTTAATCTTTTCCATTTTAATTGTAATGTGTCATGCTGTGGGCCTCTTTGGGTTCATCTTGTTTGGGCCTCTCTGTGCTTGTATGTCTGTTGTATTCCCCATAGTAAAAATTTTCAGTCATTATTTCTTCTAATAGATTCACAGTCCCTTGCTCTCTCTCTTCTTCTTCTGGTATCCCTGTGGTACAAATGTTGTTACACTTGATGCTGTTCCAGAGGTCCCTTAAACAACCCTCATTTTTAAGATTCTTTTCTTCTTCTTTTTTTTCTGTTTCAATCAAGTGTCTTTTGCTACTTTGTCTTCCAAATTACTGATTCAGTTTTCTGCTTTAATCTAATTAATTTCTTCCAGTGTATTCTTCATTTCAGTTTTTATATTCTTTAATCTGACTGATTCTTTTTTATAGTTTTTATGTCCTATTTTAAGCTTACTTTCTCTTTGTTGATATTCTCACTAAGTGCTTTAGGCATCCTTATAACCAGTGAGGCAGGAGATAAAACAGGAATAAGGAAGTCCTGAGACACCATAGCTGTCATCAGTCAGCATCCTGATTTCTGAGAATTGCCTTGTGACACCTGACAAGGAACCATGCTTGCACACCAGAGCTTCAGTTGCACCTTTGCCCCATTAATAAATTAGCATTGCAGTTTCCTCCATGAATGAACAATCGAGGAGGATGGTAGAAAGTAGCATGAGCAGAAGCTTAAGTATAAACTCTATAAAGCTTCTAACTGTTCAATAGAAGAGGGCCATTCTCTGGTCATAAATAGCCCACTCCCATATCTTGGGCTTAATAAATCTCTCTTGCTTCATTTCTTCACTTATCTTTGCTTGTGTAGTCCATTCAACTCTTTCTTCATGACCACAAAGAGCCTGGATCCTGTCTCCATCTGCCACACCAGTATTTTGAATTCTATATCTGGTAAATTGCTTGCCTCCATTTTGTTTAGTTCTTTTTCTGGAGATTTCTTTTGTTTTTTAATTTGGGATGTTTGTTTTGTTTTGTTTTTTCCCATTTTGGCTGACTCTGTGTATCTGTTTCTATATGTTAGGTGGGTCTGCTACATCTCCCTGCCTTGGTAGGATTGTCTTATGTCATAGGTGTTTGGTGGGGCCCAGTGACTCAGTCTTTTTGGTTACCCGAGCTGGCTGCTCTAAAAGTATCCCTTGTGTGAGTTGTGTGTACCCTCCTGTTGTAGTTGAGCCTTGATTGCTGTTGGCACATCAGTGGGTGGAGCTAACCCTCGGTTTGATGGCTGAGTGAAAATTGGCCACAACCATAGCACACAAGCTACTTTGTGAGAGCTGACCCCATGGAGCTGGATTTACCCCATGAGTTCTAGTGCTTGCCAAGACCACCCTTTTGGTGTGCCACTTGTGGAACTAGTGAGGTGGTTCTCTAATGCGGTCTGAAGCTGGGCCACTTGGTAGAAGCTGCATAGAAATCCATGGTTGGTAGCTGTCTGTGATGGCCCACATGTGGGAGAGGCCACGCTGTAACTGAGGCTGGCTATCACCAGTACTGGGCCTAGAGCAGCTCAAAAAAGGCACTGGGCACTCCAAAGCCTACTGCCACCTGCCAGCTGCCTATAAGGCTCAGGTAGTATGTGAGTTGTGTGAGGTTCTGTATCTAGGAACCACCAAGGTGGGATGAGTGGTGTACCTGGTTAATGCAGATGCAGATTTGGTAGTGCTGAGTTTGGGGCCATTCAGCAAAAGGCATGGGACACAGTAAGGCCAGTCACTACCTACCTAGGGCCTGTAGACCTTAAGAGCTTTTTTAAAAAGGCTGTAGCATGGGCCAAGACCAACTGCCTGTCACCAAAAGAGCCTCTAGCAGTATGCTTGTTGGTGTGGGAGAGCCTCGGGGAGTCATCAGGGTGCAGCCCTGAGTTAACCACACAAACGCAGATTCAGATGTAGCTGTATGAGGGTGGAGTTCTACACAGACAAGATGGCCCCACCTGCTGGCTTTGTGGTGGGAAAAGCTCAATACAGGGACAATGTTGGCCATTCTTTCAGCCCTAGCCCTGAATCCACATAACTCAGTTTCTCCCTGTATGTCTCTGATGCCTCCTGAGCTGCTGTCCCTTCACTGGAGTCCAGATGGGTTCCTATGAGTGAAACTGTGTGTGAGCTCTTTAAGAGGATGCCTGGGTTTCTACCAGCCTTTTGTCTCACCTAGATAGATAAAATCCTTACTGATTTTTACAGCCAGATGTTGTGGGGTGTCCTCTTCCTGGCACTGGTGCTCTGGGCTGGGGAGTCTGGTCTGGGGCTCAGACCCTTTGCTCTTCTTGGGTAACCTCTACTGCTAAGATATCCCTCTCAATAATCAACCACCACACTTGGGTGTGGGGCCAGCTCATTTCACATCTTTGCTTTCAGTACCAGTTTCAATGTGGTTTCTTTATATCTTTAATTATAGAGGTTTTGTTCAGCTAGTCTTCAGGTAGTTTTTCAGGTTGATTGTTCTCTAATTTAGTTGTAATTTCTGAAGAGAAATCAGTTGTAATTTTGATGTGGTCATGGGAGGAGGAAAGCACAGTGTCTACCTGTTGGGAACCACCCTGCCTGGTTTCAGAAGCTGTAACCCCCGCCAAGGCTAAGGCTGAGGGAGTGACCTTGGACCATAAGCCACTAAGGAGACAAAAGCTTACCTCCCTGGCAGGAATGTCGCTTCTGCTCCTTTTACTTCATCCATAACTGGCCCCCAATGCTTGGTCGGTTAGCCAATGATGGGTAAGATTCCCCAAGGGGGGAACAGCCTAAGACAGGCATGATCACATGGGAGGCCCCCAAGGTAGGACCTTGGGGGCTACAGCAAAAGGGGGTGAATGACCCTCGCCCCTCGGCTTTGACAGAGCCTGAGTCCTCATTGTCTGCAAGAAATCTCCTAATCTCATGGCTGCCTTACTTCCCTTGCTCCACTTAAGCCTGAAACAATGATGGAGGGTGGTGCAGCCCTGTGCTAGAAAGGGAGGATTCCCTGGGTGATCAGGCCTAAGAAAGAATATATAAAATGCTGTGAAACCTGCTTTGTTTAGAATGCTCTCAATTAAAAGATAAGGGTCCAAACAAGAAGTAAGTTTGTTCCTCAAAGTTTTACAGCTCTTTATCTATCTGACCCTGACTCAAAATAGGCCCTCAGAGTTCTTTGTTATCTATAGTTTGATCCTTACTTAATGGCAATGATTAATGAGCTTTACCGGAATTCTTGTGTAAATGAACCCAATAAAAGCCATTGAGGAAAAGGCTCTTTGCCCTTCTCCTTTGAGAGATCGGCCACTTTTCCTCCCAAGCAGATCATGTCTTGGTAGACTTATTCTCATCTGTGGTGGATGGGGGACTCTATGGACAAAACTCCCCCACATCTACCTACTCTGCCATCTTGACTGTTAACCTTAACAATTTATACCTTTTAAATTGCATGTCATTCTCTTTCCAGAACTATTTTTATTTTGCAAATCTGAAGCTATATATGTTTTTCCTTTTTGATGGATAATTTTTTCCAGAAATAGAAGTTTTGGTTGACAGTTTTATTCTTTTGGCATTTTAAAGATACTATCTCAGATACCACCCAAGATGGAGACAAAGGTAGATACACTTTACTTCCTCACACAACCAAAAGAAAGATAACAACCAATGTTAAAAAAAAAAAAAAAAACAGAACTGCCAGGAAATCAAACTGTATGGAAGTCCGACAACCAAGGAGTTAAAGAAAAAACATTCATCCAGACTGGTTGGAGGGGCAGAGACAGGCAGCTGGGGAAGAGAGGACACATACAAGGCAGTGGCTGGCAGACTGGGCAGTTCCACATTCGTGTGAGGATAAGCTGGGAGGAACAATTGGGGAGTGAAACAAACCATGAAACCCAGGGTTCCAGCATGGTGAAATAAAGTCTCAAAACCTCTGGCTATAAAATGTTTGGGGGTTGTGGTGGCGGGAGAAACTCCCAGTCTCACAAGAGAGTCCATTGGAGAGGCTCACAGGATCCTACAATGTACACAAGCCAACCTACCTGGGAATCAGCACATGAAAGGGCACAATCCACTTGTAGGAGGTGAGAGAAAGTGGGGCGAGGCCCACTCTGACAATTCCCCCACATACAGCACCACAAAGCAGTGAAATAGGTTGCCCAGCCCAAGTGAGTACCTATGTCTCTGCCCCTTAAAATGTAACAGATGTACCAAGACAAAGAAATATGGCCTAAATGAAAGAACAGATCAACTCTAGAAAAAGAACTAAGTGATGAGGAGACAGACAACCTACCAGATGCAGAGTTCAAAACACTGGTAATCAGGATGCTCATAGAAATGATTCAGCATGGTCACAAAATAAAGGAAGAAATGAAGGCTATACAAAGGGAAATAAAGGGAAATATAAAGGGAACCAACAGTGGAGGGAAGGAAACCTGGACTCAAATCAACAATTTGGAACAGAAGGAAGAAATAAATATTCGACTGGAACAGAATGAAGAAGCAAAACTTCAAAAATATGAGGAGAAGCTAAGGAACCTCTGGGACAACTTTAAATGTCCCAACATCTGAATTATAGGGGTGCCAGAAGGAGAAGAGGAAGAGCAAGAAATGGAAAATTTATTTGAACAAATAGTGAAAGAGAACTTCCCCAATCTGGCGAAGGAACTATACATGCAAATCCAGGACACTCAGAGTTCCGAAGAAGTTGGACCCAAGGAAGCACACACCAAGGTACATCATAATTACATTACCCAAGATTAAAGATAGGGAGAGAATCTTAAAAAGCAGCAAAAGAAAAGAAGACAGTTTCCTACAAAGGAGTTCCATAAGACTGTCAGCTGATTTCTCAAAAGAAATTTTACAGGTAAGAAGGGGCTGGAAAGAAATATTTGAAGTCATGAAAGGCAAGGACCTACATCCAAGATTACTCTATCCATCAAAGCTATCATTTAGAATGGAAGGACAGATAAAGTGCTTCCCAGATAAGGGCAAGTTTAAGGAGTTCATCCTCACCTTATTATATGAAATGTTAAATGGACTTATCTGAGAAATATAACTCTTATTATATGAAATGTTAAATGAACTTATCTGAGAAAAAGAGGATGATCAAAACTATGAACAGCAAAATGACAACAAACTCACAACTATCAAAACTAAACCTAAAAAAGGAAAACAAAAACAAACTAAACAAACAACTAGAACAGGAACAGAATCACAGAAATGGAGATCACATGGAGGGTTATCAGTAGGGAGGGAGAGGAGGAGAGTGGAGGAAAAGGTACAGGGAATAAACAGCACAATTTGAAGGTACAAAATAGACAGAGGGATGTTAAGAATAGTATAGGAAATGGAGAAACCATATAACTTATATGTGTGACCCATGGACATGAACTAATGGGGGTGATCCTGGAGGGAGGAAGAGTGCAGTGTGGAGGGGCATAAAGGGGAGAAAATAATGAGACAATTGTAATAGCATAATCAATAAAATATACTTTAAAAACAGTACTATCTCACTTCTTGTCAGTGGTTCCTTTTTTGAGACATAATTTGCATATAACATCATCATATAACATATATTGCATATAACAACATAATGATTTGATATTTGTACATACTGCAAAATGATCACCACAATAAGGCTAATTATCATCATCACATAGTTACAATTTTTTTCTTGTGATGAGAACTTTTAAGATCTACTCTCTTAGTAATTTTCAAATATATATAGTACAGTATTATTAACTATAGTCACTGTGCTGTACATTATATCCCCAGAATTTATTCATTTTATAACTGGAAGTTTGTGCCCATTGACCACTTTACCAATTTTGTTCACCACCCCAGTGGTTTCTGAAGAGAAATCAGCTGCTAATCTTAAGAAAAATCTCGTGTAGATGATGCGTTATTTCTTACTTGTTGCTATCAAAATTGTTTCTTTGAACAGCGTGTGATTATTATGTATCTTAGTATGGATTTCTTTAGGTGTATCCTTCTTAAAGTGTATTGAGCTTCTTCAATGTGTAGATTCATGTCTTTTATCAAATTTTGGAAGTTTGCACTCTTATTTCTTCAAATATTATTACTTTTTCTATTTCTTCTCTCCTTTTGGAACTCCTATTATGCATATATTATATCTGATGGTATCCCAAGGTTTTATAGGATTTGTTTATTTGTCTCTATTTTTTTATTTTGTATTCTCACTCAACCATTTTAATTGACCTATCTTTGATTTACTGATTCTTCTCCTTGCTGAATTCTGCCTAGATTGGCCTGTTTGATCATGTTCTATAAGTGCCTGTGATTCTGTTTACGTCTTAAAAAATTTTTCTTCTTTGCTCCTCAGACTTGAAAATGTAAATGACCTATCTTCTAGTTCAACTGATTCTTCTGACTTTGAATATGATGTTGAACACTTCTAGTAAATTATAAATTTTATCTATTGTACTTTTCAGATCTAAAGTTTCTAACAGGTTACTTATTGTAATTTCTATCCATTTATTGATAGTCTTTATTTGGTAAGAAATTTTTCTCTTGGTTTTCTTTAGGTTTTTGAAATATTTAATTTATCGATGTAAAGTCTTTGTCCAATGCAGGCAATGACTTGACTTCATCAGGGACAGTGTCTATTTATTTATTTTCCTTTGAATGGGATGCTTTCTTGTTTCTTTGTAGACCTCATAATTTTCCACTGTAAACTGGACATTTGGAATATTATAAGGTGGTAACTTTGGGAATCATATTTCTTCCTTTCCTAGAGTCTCTTCTTGCTGCTCATTGTGAGTTAGTGTTTCTTTGCTGAGTGACTTTCCTTAGCTATTTTTTTGTTTGTTTGTTTATTTTTTGTATATTTTGTTTATTTATTTTTAGAGAGAGGGGAAGGGAAGGAGAGAGGGAGAGAAACATCGATGTGTAGTTGCTTCTTGCATGGCCTCTACTGGGGGCATGACTTGGCTCGAAACCCAGGCATGTGCCCTGACTGGGAATCAAACTGGCGACCCTTTGGTTTGCACAGGCTGGTATTCAATCCATTGAGCCACAACAGCCAGGGGTCCTTAGCTATATTTTTAAAGACTGTACTTCTTCATCCTTAGCAACTAAAATCTCTATTCCATTAGCTGAGTGGTCGTTTAGAAATTTTACGGAAGTTTCCTTTAACAGAAGGAGTTAAAAAAATAAATATAAAATTCTTCCAGATATGGCAGATTGGCTTTGAATTAGGGAACTCCTTCAGTGCTTAATTGGGTTGTTTTTTACTCCACCTTATCTTTCCTTTCCTGCTTACACAGGCCCTAAACATCAGCCAGAGCAGAAAACTGGTCATCTCAGGTCTGTTTTCAGCATGTTTAGCCTTGGGCATTCACATGATCATTTAAATTCCTGTTTATGTGGGAGATTTGCAAAGCCTTTATTCCTTCTCCAGCCTCTACCTGCCTAAGCTTTGACAAGTCTGACTGCTGCTTGCCAAATTTGTTATCCTTTGCCCCAGGCAGCCATGCCTAGTATATGACTTCAAGAAACAAAGTACTGCAATGGAACCACTGCAGCCCTGGTGAAGTTCCCAGGGGTGGGATGCAAAACAAAGGCAAAGCTCTGAGCTGATCCCCGAGGAGCCATCAGACATGACAACGAACACAACCACAATTCTAAAAGAACATGGTCATGTTGCCTTCTCTTGCATCAGGAAGTGGGACCAGAAATGTGGGCCACCACCCCCTTGGTTGCCTCAGAGCTGATGGAAGATGGTAGTGTTCATAGGTGGGTGACTGAAACTGCCAAAGTGCTTTCTTACAAAACTGATGTTTTTTCTTTAAGAACTCCTCTTGTTTTATTTTATTAGATTCTAGAATTCACGAAAGATTGTTCCTGATAGTTTTGTCCAAGTTAATAGTTACTTTGCTGGAGGGGTAGGATTTGGCAGTTCTCTACTCCACCATTTCTGGTGAAAGTTCATACAATTGTCCTGTAAAGAGATTTGAATACTAAAGAACATCTTTCATATCTGTCCATGTAGTTACCATTGCTGGTACTTGATGATACATTTCCATACATTATCATTTCCTTTTCACCTGAAGGACTTAAACATTCATTTACTTATAATGCAGCTCTAAATTCTTCCATCCTTTGAATGTCAGAAATGCTTTAATTTTAGAAAAATATTTTGGGGGGAAAGAAATTTCTACTTTGACAGCATTTTCCTTTCAGTGCATTAAAGACACTGTTCATTGGTCATCTAATTTGCATTGTTTCCAGTGTAAAAACTAATCTCATTCTTATTATTTCTATAAGGTGTCTTCTTTTTCCTCTTGCTGCTTTCTATATTATTTTCTTCTCTGATTTTAATCCTTAACAAAATATTAGCAAACCAAATTTAACAATATGATCGAATGGGATGCAGGGATGATCTAACATCTGCAAACCAATCACACGATACATCACATTAACAAAATGAAGGATAAAAATCATAATCACAATAGAAGCAGAAAAATCATCAGGTAATTTTTGTTTTTTTTTAAGTCCACATTCAGAGGACTGAATACGGTCTTCTCCTGCCTCAGATCAGAGAGCACAGGGCTTTCACCAGGATATGCCATTTACTCTTTAGCTCTAGTAACTAAAATCTCTATTCCATTAGCTCAGTGGTCATTTAGAAATTTTACAGAGGTTTCCTTTAACAGAAGGAGTTAAAAAAATAACTATAAAATTCTTACAGATGTGGACAAAAAAAAGGGAGGTGTAGGGTTCTACGGAATGTAACCTCGCAAGGTGATCTCATAAATTCCTAACTGGGCAGGCCATGGTAGGCAGTCACATCACAGGCTTATAAATTCTTCAGTAAAAGGATTATATTTGCCTTAAGCAAGCCCTGTCCATTGTTTCTGTGCACCTAGATTAACACACCTTTGAAATAAGAGTACTACCCTCAAGAAAGCACATAATATTAACTGTCTTGTAATCCAGTCCCCTCCTTGCTCTCTCCCACCTCCATGTAATGTTCTATACATCCTCTAATTTCAAATGCATAAAACAAACTGCAAATCTATTATTCTCCAGACCTTTAGAAGTCTTGCTTCCCTGCAATTGTCATCAGCTTGGGTTAAATAAAATCTTAAATAAAAATTCTTCATAGGTTTGGGTGTTTTGTCAACACAACTATTAGTTCAAGTCATTGTGGGATTGTTACCAAACACCGATTGGGATCTACAACAGCAATCAGGGTCCTGCTGCCCACTGCCACCCTCTAGGCAAAATTCCAGAGGCAGAGGTTTGGTAATAAAGGAAAGGAGTCTTTATTGAAAAGATTCACAATTTTGGAATAACAGCTTTCCACATGCATTAATCACTTAGGCCTATCAATTAAGGCTAAACTCTTTAATACCTGAATTCTCCTATCATTCCTTGTTAGTTTTCAATTATCTTATTTTTACAGGGTTAGTTTACAAACGAAAACAAAATAAGATACAAAAGGTACATGGTGTTGGAAGAATGGCAGGCTTCTGCCTCAGAGCTCGTCCCCTCTAGAACACCCAAAGAATAACCCTGCCACCCTCTGCCAGGCCAGCCCTGTCCTAGGCTGTTCCTGGAGTTCCTTCCCATCCAAAATACAGTCTATTAGGAAATGCAGGCAGCTGCAGCACAATCACCCTTCATCCTTGAGGAAGGGAGCCTGAGAGCCACAGAGAGCCAGCACCCACCCCCTCACCAAGAGCCCAAGAGCTCTTCTTTCATTTCAAACCTTCTCACCCATAATTACATGCACTCTGGAGGCATTCAGCTTCTCAGTCAATCCTGCTCTAGACTGTTTAGCATGGCCTCAACAAACTCCTCCTATGGCCCCTTCTTACTTCTTGCTAGTGATCTGATCAGATCTCTCTGTGTCAGGGTGGTGGGCAATGTTCTGTTCTTTTTGGAAACACCAGGATCAAGTGCATCTGCATCATGACTGGCTTGTCCCCTCTTCTTCTGATAGCAAAACCCACCAAACCCACGATAATTTTCTGTTTGCCATAATGATTTTCTAAGATGGCTCAGTGCATGTGCCTTCCCACAAAACCAGTGACTTCTATCCTATCACTGTCACCTCTGGCCATTTCTGTGGGTTAAACCAGTCTGATTAGCTAAAGCTCTTCTTTGTTTTCTACCTCCCTTTGTTACTTTTCTTTTTTGTCTATATCTTCTTCTTCCTCTTGGTAATTGCAGGTCCCATTTTAAACCAGCTCAGAAACCACCAGATCTTCTGATCACTGTTGTCACCAACTTCTGGGTTTTTTGAGTGATTGATTCACAAGAAGGACCCTTCTGGGCTGTTGATATATTCCCAAAATACAACAATTACAGTTGAGACATTCAGCATTGAGAGAATCATTTTTCTTTTGATATTCTTTATTTTATTCACATCTCCACTGATTTCTGCTTCTCTCCCCCCATAGTAGAAGGCAAAACAACAAAGTTCTATTGAGCTCAGTTCTGCAGAAGGAGGTGGGGCTGCTGGAAGAAAGGGATGGCGCTGTGGTGCAACTCCTGATTTGCAGCAGCAGGGTGTGCTGGGGGCCAGACTGCATCTGGGTCTTGGTATCTGCAGAGCCTAGAGCTGTTGCAACAATGGCTGCACTGCTTCTGGATGAGGCCCCACAGGGTGTGCTGCCTGCGCTCCTGGCTGTAGGTGTTCCTCTGGTAGTGGGCCATGTGCAGGGGCACAGAGTAACATATTTCCAAGGAAGTAATACAGATTATTAATAGATACATAAAAAGATGCTCAACATCACTAAACATCAGGGAAATGCAAAGCAAAACTACAAGATTTCACTTCATGCCTGTTAGAATGGTTACCATTAAATAAAATAAAAAGAGCAACAAAGTTGGCAAGGATGTAGAGAAAAAGGAACCCTCCTGCACTGTTGGGTGGAATGTAAATTCGTGCAGCCACAGTGGGGAACAGTATGGTGGTTCCTGAACAAATTAAAAATAGAACTGCCGTATGATCCAGCAATTCCACGTTTGGGTATTTATCTGAAGAAAATAAAAACACTAACTCAGAAAGATATATGAACCTTCAGCCCTGGGCAGTGTTGCTCAGTTGGTTGGTGCACAGTCCTGTAACAAAGGTTGAAGGTCTGATCCCCACTTCAGAGCACATGCCTGAGTTGCAAGTTCAGTCCCTGATTGAATCACATAGGTTGGAGCATGTACAGGAAACAACCAATCGATGTTTCTCTCATGTGGCGGACTCCAGCCAGCAGAGTCCGCCTGTTGTGACTGAAGACAAGAATAAATGCACAGGCGACAGCAATCCTGTGGAGAAAAAGGGGATGGCACAGCTACTCTCTCAAGGGGAGAGAGCCTATGAGTGCCTTGGCCACTCTCTCAAGAGGAGAGCACCCTGACCCTTGCCTAGACAGTCTTTTATTGTTTTTCTCAGGTCTTGCATCAAAGAAAGACTTATTATCTATTACATAGAATACTATTCTCTACATTTTATGCACATTCAAGGAAATTAAAATAACAAGCAGAGTGGAATGGTGGTGAGCTGGTTAGTTCTGTCCTTGGGAGAATTCACACAGGCTTTGGAAATTACCTTGAAGATAGACAATACACATTTGTTGTTTCAGACCAGGGTGATGGAGTTTTAGCAAGAGCAAGCCATAACAGTCTGTATGCATTTTCTAGGCCTGATTCCCACGGGAAAACTCAGTTTGAAGGTCTGGCTCCTGCCCTTCACTTTGCTTCTGTAGGTTTTCCATACAGAGCTGAGTCACATTTGCCAGACGGAAACAAACTAGTTCCCTGCACTCTCACATCAATGTTGCTCTCCTTTCTTAATCCCTCCCTTCCCCTCTTTCTAAAATCAATGAGCATGTGCTTGGGTAAGGATTAAAAAAAAAGATATATGCACCTTCAAGTTTATTGCAGTATTATTTACAATAGCTATCAAAACAACCTAATTGTCCATTAAATGGATAAATTGATATAGAAATGGTGCACACACACACACAATGGAATGTTATTCAGCCATAAAAGAGGAATCCTGCCGTTTGTATCAACATCGATGAACCTTGAGGGCATTATGCTAAGTGAAGTAAGTTAGACAGTCCAGCCAAGATGGAGGCCAGGTAGAAATCCTTCACTTGCTCACACAGCCAAAAGGAGGATAACAACTAATCTAAAATCAATAAACAACCAGGAGTGCCAGAAAATCAAACTGCGTGGAACTCTGACAACCAAGGAATTAAAGAAACAGTCAAACAGAACAACCAGACTGGTCAGGTGGAAGACAGAGAGAACCTGTGGCGAGGCAGCAGACCATGTATGGGCTGACTGAACAGGAAACTGAGACTAGGAGCTGACTGTGGACTACGGCAGTTGCTGCAGCGGGAGAGACTCCCAGTCTCACACGAGAGGTCGTTGGAAAGGGAGCTAGAGACAAGCAGGCGAGCTGCTCTGTTCCCCCTCGGGCCCCTCCCCCCCAGGCAGCGCCAGAGGGAAGCAAGGAGGGCTGCAGTAGGGGGGCAAATACCTGAGGCCCTGCCCCTTATAACTTAACAGGTATGCCAAGACAAAGAAATAGGGTCCAAATGAAAGAACAGAGCAAAACTTCAGAAAGAGAGCTAAGTGATATGGAGATAGCCAACCAATCTGATGGAG
This sequence comes from Tonatia bakeri, assembly GCA_004024845.1. Taxonomy (NCBI): domain Eukaryota; kingdom Metazoa; phylum Chordata; class Mammalia; order Chiroptera; family Phyllostomidae; genus Tonatia; species Tonatia bakeri. Next base: position 62,431 of record PVIA01007165.1, on the reverse strand, counting down.
AATTTAAAGCCTTGGTAATCAAAATGCTCACATAACTGATTGAGCTTGGTCAAAAAATGAAAGAACAAATGAAAGATACCCAAAATAAAATAAAGCAAAATATGCAGGCAACCAACAGTGACAGAAAGGAAACCAGGAGTCAAAGCAACGCTTTGGAACAAAAGGAAGAAATAAACATCCAACTGGAAGAGAATGAAGAAACAAGATTTCAAAAAAATGAAGAGACTTAGGAACCTCTGGGACAACTTTAAATGTTCCAATATCCAAATTATAGGGGTACCAGAAGGAGAAGAAAAACAGCAAAAAATTGAAAACTTATTTGAACAAGTAATGAAGGAGAACTTCCCCAAGCTGGTGAAGGATGTATACTTCCAGGAAGTTCAGGAAGCTCAGAGAGTCCCAAAGAAGTTGGACCCAAGAAGGAACACACCAACATCATTAAGTTACCCAAGATTAAAGACAAAGAGACAATCTTAAAAGCAGCAAGAGGAAAGGATACAGTTACCTACAAAGGAGTTCCCATAAGACTATCAGTTGATTTCTCAAAACAAACCTTGCAGGCAAGAAGGGGCTGGAAAGAAGTATTTGAAGTCATGAAAGGCAAGGACCTACATCCAAAATGACTCTATCCAGCAAAGCTATCATTTAGAATGGAAGGGCAGATAAAGTGCTTCTCAGATAAGGTCAAGTTGAAGGAGTTCATCATCACCAACCCTTATTATATGAAATGTTAAAGGGACTTACCTGAGAAAAAGAAGATAAAAACTATGAACAGTAAAATGACAACAAACCCATAACTATCAACAACTGAACCTAAAAAATAAGAAAAACAATGAAAACAAGAACTAAGTAAACAACTGGAACAGGAACAGAATCAGAGAAATGGACATCACATGGAGGGTTTGCAGTGGGGGGGGAGGAATTGTGGGGAAAAGGTACAGGGAAGAAGAAGCATAAAATAGATGGGGAGAGGTCAAAAATTGTACAGGAAACAGAGAACTCAAACAATTATGTGTATGACCCATGGACATGAACTAAGTGGGGCAGGAGGAAATGCTGGAGGGTTGGGGGGTCAGGGCAGAAAGGGGATAAAGGGGGAAAAATGGGAAAACTGTAATAGCATGGTCAAAAAAATATACTTATAAAAAAAAGAAAGAAAGAAGTCAGACAGTGAAAGACAACATTGTATATTCTCATTTATATGTAGAATCTTTAAAAAAAAACATAGATACAGAGAAGAGGTTGGTGGTTGCCACAGGTGGGGTGTCAGGGTCAGGGGAATGAATGGAGATAGTCAAAAAGTACAAACTTCTAGTAACAGGATAAGTCCTGGGGATGTGATGTACATCAGGGTGACTATAATTAATAATACTGTATTGCATATTTGAAAGTTGCTAAGAAAATAGATATTAAAAGTTCTCACCACATGAAAAAAATTCCAACTATGTGTGGTGGTAGACGTTAACTAAACTTATTCTGGTAATTATATATCAAATCATTATGTCTTACAAGTAAAATGAATACAATGTTACATGTCCCTTGTAAATAAATTTTAAAAAGGCAGAAAGCCCACATCTCCCAGAATCAAACACTCCTAGAAGGGTTAGGGTACAGCATAGAGCAGGTGAGAAGCTTCTAAAAACTCACAATTCCTGCTTCCCACCCAGCAAAAAAGTAAATTAGAATCTCTGGGTGGCACTGATGTCAGTCTCTTTAAAAAGCCTTCTGGATTCTTCTAATGTGAGGAGAGTTGTGACCACTGGTGGAGAATATCAAGCCTGGTTTGCTGTGTCTGTTCCCTATGGGAGCCCACATTGCTCTTTGACCATCAAAGCAAAGGGAGCAGAACAAGATGTCCAGCCCAAATCCTCGGACCCTGTGAAGAGGATGCCTTACATGGCAAAAGGGTCTTTGGTGATGAATTAGGGTTTAGGGTCTTAAAATAGGGAGGTCATCCTGGAATATCTGAGTGATCCCAAACAAATCACAGGAAGTTGTTTCTGTTGTTTCCTTTCAAGAAAAGATCATTGACCCTGACTGGTGTAGCTCAGTTGGTTGGGCGTCATCCAACAAAGCCAAAGGTCACAGGTTCAATTCTCGGTCAGGGCAGGCCTGGTCCCCACTAAGGGTGCATGTGAGAGGCAACCAGTCGACACTTTTCTCCTTCCCTTCGCCTCTATCTAAGAATAAATAAGTAAAATCTTTTTAAAAATCATATTGAAAAGATATTGGCTGTTTATCCACCCTGTTTTCACTGCTGTGGAAGATTTAACATGCTTGAACATAGTCCGATTATGTTGTGCTTATAAAATGCACACCCTTTTGTCCCCAGTGACCAGCAATCTTTTATTTTTTAATTTTAAAGTTAAAAAAAATCATTCTCATTTTAGGGTGCAAGACAAACCATAAAATTTCCTTGGAATTCCTGGTAAAACAGATTGCAAATCAGAAACAGCCAACAACTCTTGAGGCAAGACAGTAAGAAGCTGGGGAAATTCCTTGGCAAGTGGAACAGGGAAACTGAGACAGATGGATGAGCACAGTGGCCATGCAATTTATAGCCAAACACAGAAGCTCACCTCCCTGGAGACAACATCCACACCTCAAGCGTTTCAGTTCCAGGCCCAGAAAAGCAGCAAAACCAGGTGGGCGACACCAGAACCAGCTGCAACGACTCAAGTCCCTCTGCCCTGGCGCTGACCAGTTAGAAGAGACCACGGCCCTGAAGGGCGCAGCTGGGAGTGATGAATATGCCGCTGAAACCCTCCCCTGGGACTTCTCCTAAGACTCCCGCCCGCAAGAAAGAGATAAAAGCCTCAGAACCTGCCGCGGCTGGGGTGGCTCAGTGGATTGAGTGCCGACCTGCAAACAGAGAGGTCACCAGTTTGATTTCCAGTCAGGGCACATGCCTGGGCTGCAGGCCATGTCCCCAGTTACAAGCATGCAAGAGGCAACCAATCAATGTTATGTTTTGCACATTGATGTTTCTCTCCCTCTCTTCCCCTCTCTAAAAATAAATATTTTTTTTTAGAGATAGGGAAAGGGAGGGAGAAAGAGAGGGAGAGAAACATCGATGTGTGGTTGCCTCTCATGTGGCCCCCACTGGTGAACCTGGCCTGCAACCCAGGCATGTGCCCTAACTGGGAATCGAACTGGTGACCTTTGGTTTGCAGCCCACACTCGATCCACTGAGCTACATCAGTCAGGGCTAAATAAAATCTTTTTTAAAAGCCTCAAGATAAAGGACCCAGCACTGTAGATCTCCCTCCAGGGAGCAGCCGGCACCATCTTCCTTTTCCTTTTTCTCCCTCCCCCACTTCTTTCTTTGTAGGCACGTGTCTCCTAAACTTTAAGTCAATAGGCAGTTGGCAGCTCATCCCAGGCTAATCCCCTGAACCTGTCCCTGAGGCCCCCTTTCTCTGACTTCCATGTGAGCTAAGGCAGCCCAGCCTAGGCTCTGCTGTGGCTTCTAGGCTAAGCCTTTCTTGACAGGCCCATTTGAGAACATATTAATAAAACTCTTACTTATCCACTTTCATCCTGCTGATCTGTAATTCTTTATGCATCAGCAAGAACTGAGCTTCCAGTAACACTCCTACCTCCAAAGCTGACGGACCCAGGGAAAACTCACAGCTGCTCCACATTGTCAGCAGTTCAGCCCAGCCCCAGAGTAGTCCTCACAAAACCAGAAAAGTTGGCATTCCTGCTGCCTGTCACCACCAGAACCAATAAGCAGAGACAGGGATTGAATCTTTATGGGTGCTTTATTCAGATGGCCAGCAATCTGAGAAGGGGGGGGGGGGTTGTACCCTCACAGACCATCTTACATTCCATTTCAAATCGACAGTTTTTATAAAAGAAGAAAAGTGTAAGTAAGGGGTCTGTAATTCAGGGAAAAGGTTAATTAGATAAAAAGCTGCAGCATTCTTTCATCTGTTGACTGGTGATTCTTTACCTGTGTCCTGGGTGATGGACATCTCACCTTGGAGGACAATGGCTCAGATAGCATCTTGATTGTTTGCAGTCCTGGGGCACAAAGGTGGAATTGCTTGTGGTCTGGAGTCAGGGTGGGTAACACTTTCAGTTCCTGGAACAATAGCTTTTACATGCATTGATTACTAAGCTTATTAGTTATTATCTAAAACCAAAATTTTCCGACTCTTGAGTCCCCCATCAAAACTAGGCGTGTTGGTTACCACTGAGTACACCAAAGAATAAGCTTAATACTACAGCACTCTCCAGAGTCCATGTGGAGTGTCAGCATAAGAAGCATGCAAACCTGTAAGTAATTTTATGAGTTGATTTGAGCCAAACTGACAATCGCCAGGAAGAAAAGTGAAAGGGGCAGTCCAGTTTCCCAACCTGCCAGACTGCTCATGATTCAGTGAGGCCAGTTTTCCAACCCCCTGGACTGCTCATGACTCAGCTATCCCGACTCACCCGATAGCCTGTGGCTTAAGCAAAACTCTCTTGCCTCCCAGAATAGACATCTGAGCCAGCCATAATGGCTGGTGGTCAGACTGACCTTCCTGTACCTGGGAACAGCCTGGCCCTCTACCTAACTCATTGTCCCAACACACATCCTGAAACCCTGAGGTAACCGCCCAAAACAACAGGACTAACCCCTCCCCAATGCCCCCACAATCCCCGACTTTTTCATTTAAAAAACCCATTCTTGCCCTGACTGGTGTGACTCAGTGAATTGAGCACCGGCCTACGAACCAAGGGGTCACTGGCTCAATTACCAGTCAGGGCACATGCCTGGGCTGCAAGCCAGGTCCCCAGTAGGGGGCACACAAGAGGCAACCACACATTAATGTTTCCCTCTCTTTCTCCCTCCCTTCTCTCTCTAAAAATAAATAGAATTAAAAAAAAATAATAACACTGTGGCCTCCCCCCAGGGCTGCAGTCTGTCCAGATTTAGCCTGCCTATAAGCACAACGTCAAATAAATGCACTTGGATCAGATCACCCGGCTCCTCCTGTCTCTATCTCTCATGCATTTCTAACAAAAACTTCAACATGTTGAGAAAATTCTCCAGAAAATGGCAGTTTTGCACCTTATTTTATATATTACAATCAAAATGTTAAAGGAAAAACTCCCAGAAAGTCGGTTTTTCTCATTGATAAAGAATTACAAAGTAGCAAGTCTATTATCATGCAAACAGGGTTTATTGGTGATATGTTCTCATGGAAGAGGATAGGCAAGGGCCTTGCTGAGGTAGGGGAGAGGGGCAGGGGTGGCAAGAGCAAGAGCCTTTGTTCTGAGGACTTACACAGTTGGTGGGAGAGGGGAGGGTGACGAAGTTACATATTGATTGACTGATAAAGGTGGTGCTAGCTTTCCAGGATGGGGGTGTGTTTACCCAAAGGTATTTGGGCCTTTTGGGCCTTGGGATGAAAGCACAGTTTCAAAGGCTTTCTTTCCCAGGTAATAGAAAAGCATAGAATTCCAAGGACTGCTGAGTCAGTGTGTGGAACGTGTATCCCTCCTCTTCCTCGCCACCTTGCTATCTATCCTACCTAACAAAAAGAGGAGGCATAAGGGAGTCACATGAAATTCATTGGTGACAGATTAGGGAAGCAGGAGAAAGCAAGGTGGGGGTGGGGGCGGGGAAGGGAAACCTTTGGGAATGGATAAAAAGTAAAATGATAGACACATACTTCTTTTACATTGGTAAGTACAGGATAGTTAACAGCCAACAATTGACACAATACCAATAACAATGAGGGGACCTGTGGTTTCTGCTCTGGTACAGTGGTTGTGTGAAGGGTTTGGAAAAAGGGAAGTTACCTTGACATCCCAAAGTGTGTTATTATAGATGCAAAAAGACAATAGACAAGCTCAATTAAGGTAAAAATTGACTTTTGTTAGGAAGATTCTAGCGTAGGACATGATTACCTGCCATGAACTGCTTTTAGTTAGAAAGTTTTAATTTCGGGCCATTGTATTGAAACTGGAAAAGCCAGCATTTGTGCTGCCTGTCATGTACCAGACCCAATAAGCAGAGACAGGGATTGAATCTTTATGGGTGCTTTATTCAGATGGCCGGTGATCTGAGAAGACAGTGGGTTTGTACCCTCACAGACCATCTTACATTTCCTTCCAAGCCAGCCTTTTAATAACAGAGAACAAAATGTGGTGAGGAGTTTTGAATTCAGGGAAAATTAAATTAAGAAACTGCAGCAGTTAGCTGTCCCCAGGCAGGCAGTTGTCTGTCTGCCCCTGGAACACAATGGCTTGGATGTATCCAGCTGTGCCCCAGGAGGTTGGCTATCTCTCGGAGTGGTGAGCCATACCTGCAGTTCCTGAAACAGTAGCTTTAACATATGTATTACCTACTACACTTATTATTAACTACTTACCTAAAATTTTCCAACTCTTGAGTCCCCTATCAGTATGTGGCTTCTTTAGGTCTCTGAGTTTGTAAGGCCATCACAAGGGCCTCTCCTGAGCTTGTCAGGTTTAGTATGCGACTCCTGTTTGTCCACAGGGGACATTCCCAGTGTCCCAATGTATTTCCAAGGGCCTAGCCTAGAGAAATAAAGATAACAATTTGAATCACTCCTGATTTGCCTTGGGTGTGTAGGTCAGGTTAGCCTTAATCATCCATAAAATATGCACTTTCTGCAGCAAGAAAGGCTGAGGCGTCACTATTTCTTTCCTGAAAGTTACTGTTTGTATTCTTAATGCAAGAGCTTTTTATTTATTTGAAAAAAAAAACAGAAAATAAACATTAAATAAAAATAAATTAAAGCAAAGTTCTTATATATAGCACCAGTGAAGGTTGGGTGGAGTAAGGGACTCCGAAAATTAAAGGACCCCAAACAAGATAGGTATATTTACCCCAGTTTGAAAGAATTTAAAAATCAGAAAGGCAAAGATCTCAGTGGGAAATCTGAGCTGCAATCACTTGGGGAAATCAATAGTTTGAGATTAATCAAGGTAAAGATAGACTAACAGCCACAGTTGACTCAATCACCAGCTGGGGACCCAATGCCTTGTATACACAAGAGTGGGTGAGTGGTCTAGGGCTGGAGAGGAGTGGGCACATGGTCTAGACTGGCTTCTTTACACAGGAACCCAGTGCCTATGCTACCAAAACCTGTTGGTGAAGCTCAAATGTGGGCTACAGTTAGATTGAGAGAATATTCAAAAGATTTGAAAGGATGAAGGTGAAAATCAGAATGAAAGTTGGAATGTTTAATTTAATCAGCTTTAAGAGGTTGTGTCTCCCTTCCCTGAATGATAATGGGAAAGGACATCTGTCTGACAGAGGAGCACTTCCCTCCCTAGTGACGTAGGACAGAGGCGCAACCCTACCTTGAAGCCGTGTGAACCGGATGTGTTAAACGGGCTGCAGCCGGTACAGACGGAGCTGCAGGGGCAGTGCGGACGCCATCTCTGCACCGCGGCCTGTGTGCAGCAGCTGCCCGAGTGCAAGGCCAAGTCTCTGAGCACCTCTCAGGATGACTAGTGGGGCTTCTCTAGAGAATTCCATTGGAGGAGCAGTGGCTAGCTTGCTATTGGGTATTAATTGAAATTATTCCTATGACCAAAGGACACAAAACAACCTTGAAACCTGAGAAACACAGGATGTCTTGGATAATGTTGGACAAACACTTGAATGTGGAGGACAATTCCCAGAAGGGTTCCATAAAAAAGTGGAAATGGTTTATACAGGATCACAAACCCAGGGAAGTGAACGCAAGGAGGATATACTCAGGAGCAAGAAGCCTCTTCCCCCCTGGGACTGACTTTGGAACAGCATGAGAAGCTGCTGGATCCTATTGTCACTTGGACAGTGTCCTATAAACATTCTCAACTGACCTACAAAGAGCTGCTTGGTTTATAAATGGCAGTTGCAAGGTGAATGGACAATATAGTGTTTAGAAAGCTGCTGCTGTGACCAAGGAAGGTAAAAACAGCCGAGGCCAGTGAGCTTAAGTGCATACCATTTTCCTAGTAGCAATGGAAGAATTGAACAAAGATAAAAGTCCTCGTGGTTTGGTTTTTGCCAATTCACAGGTAGTGGCCACATGGTTGGGCAGAAGAGCAATGGAAACCTGGCCTTTTAGAACAACACCCACGTGTGCACTGACCTCTTGAAATCACTATTGGAACGTGAGGGTGCGTTAAAGGCAGTACATGTCAATGCCCATCACTATAATACACTCCAGATTTGGAAGGCGATCAGAACTAATGAGAGGACACCCTGCTGTCCTCACTTGAGTTGGCCACCTGGCTTCACAAGATGGGCCAAGTCTAGACATATTAACCTTGCAACCTCCAAGGTACAAAATATGAAAAATAATTGTTCTGTCTCCCAACGAAAGAGACAGAGACTGCAGATGTCTGGGGGGCAGATGCCCTGGTGGGAAGACCTTGAACATGGCTGGCAAGTCAGAGTGATGCTGGTAAATGCAGGGTGGCAGCTAGAAATGGGTCTTGACAGGAATAGACACTGACTGTGGCCTAGCTTTGGCTTATTCCAGTGTCCATACAGATGCTCAGAAGCTGTATAAGGACCCAAACAGCAGACACTGCACCAAGTGGGACTGCTGAGTTACATTGCTTCAAACCAGAAAACATCGTTTGCAGCCCATAATGATTTGATATAGACAGAGAAAGGTGTCCTTCTTAAAGTAATACTTTGGTGGAAAACTAGCTGGGGCCAGTTGGAAATGTTGGTTGTCTGAACAGTGTTGCAAGGCGGGAGAGGCAGCAGGCTGCTGATATTCCTCAATGAGTGTGTGCTCACGGTCACCTGAGAGGGGCTCCAAGGGTGTCCTCACTGGGTCTGGGGTGGGAGGATGCAGGTATGACTACACAATTCATCCCAGGTGGGGAGGACATTGGAATGACTACATTTCACCTTCCCTTCCTCCCTTTCTTTCTTCCTTCCTTCCCCTGACTCTATAGCCTCAGTAGGGGTTACCACCCCCAAGGCCAGGAACAGGGATGGTTCCTGAGCAAGAATGTAATTGTGTTGTTCATCTTGTGGCTGATTCTCAAGGGGCTGACTATATCCGTGGTGGCCAGATGCCTACTTGTCCTGCTCTGGGGACCCTCCCCTCTGCACAGGGGTGGACTGAGGGGAAGACACGTGCTAAACCGGTCCTGCTACTGGTGGTCTAGACCAGGTCAGCAGCCAAAGCTCATGTCCCTTCTGAGGGTGGAAAGTGTAGCACACATGGGGAGGAGGAAAAATAGCTGCAGGTAAGGGAATGAACGAATCAGGAAATCCAACATTATGTCATCACCTCAAAGGGGTGTCTTGCTCACAAGACATGATGTTGTCTCTTTGTTCAATTATAGCAGATGCTGGAAAGGATTAAGTCATGTAGCTGAGATCTTTCCTGCTTTTGGACCCTGACAAGATCAAATGGAGCCTGCAGACCTGAGGGGCCAGGCCCTGGGAGGTATTTTCATGCAAGAGGAGGAGGGACTGGACTACTTAATGACTCAGTGGGACTCAAGTGATGTGCCAGGATCTGTAAACTGTTAGAATACTTTATTACAAAGAATCTGTGGTCAAAGACCTGTAACGCAAAATATTTGGTCTTTGCCCCTGGTTGCTGGCACAGAGCCCCTGAAACCCTTGGAACCTCCTGAGCAACAAGGATGCTAATGAGATGGCACTTGGCCAAAGGTCCTGGACAGTTTCAGGATGGGGGCTAGTCACCAGAAAGACTAAGCTTGTCCATCAGGATGGAACTTTCAGCCTCACTTCCAACCTCTAGGGAGAGTTCTATTTCAGTCGCCAATAGCCAATGATTTAATCAGTTGTGGCCACCTAGTGAAACTTCAATAAAGAATTCTTAATGTGGTTCAGAGAGCTTCTTAAGTAGTGAACACATGCATATGCTGGAATGGAAGGGGGTGGCACTTTCCAACTTTATGGGGACAGAGGCTCCTGCACTGAGACCCTTCCCTACCTCATCCCAGGTACCTCTTCATCTGGCTGCTCACTTGTATCATTTATAATAAACCATAACAGTAAACACAGCATTTTTCCGGGTTGAGTTGTTCTACCAAATTATTAAACTTGTGCAGTGGGTTGAGGGGGAGATCCCCAACTTAGAAGCCAAGTCAGACAGAAGTGAAGTGCAGGTAACATGTTACCTGAAACTGTGACTTGCGTGTTATGTGAGGACTATCTTGCGGGGGGGGGGGGGGGAGCCCTGACCCTGTGGGTTCCAGGTAGTGGCAGAATTCTGACTGCAGGACACCCAGCGGGTGTTAAGAGGATCAGAGAACTGGATGGGTGAAGGAAAACATCCCTCACCATTTCACAAAGTAAAACTTATAGTGAGAAACCCTCTACTTCATTGCATGCCAGAGCATAAGATCAGCAAATACAAGCATTGATGGCCTGTCCTCAGGTCTACTACCAGCCGATCTTGGTTCAGACTTTCAGTGGAACTCCGTCAAAACTAGGAAACAAGGAAAGGGTTTTGGTTTTTGGGTTTTAGTCCTTTGCAATAGTCCAATAAAAAGTGACCATTGTTAGAGATTCTCTCCCCCGAAATATTTCCCTGTACAAGGAAATACAAATATGCATATTACAAGACATCAGCCCTGGCTGAGGTGACTCAGCGGACTGAGCACAGGCCTGCAAACCAAAGGGTCGCTGGTTCAATTCCCAGTCAGGGCACATGTCTGGGTTGCAGGCCAGGCCTCTAGTTGGGGGGCACACAAGCAACCATACTCTAATGTATCTCTCCTTCTTTCTTCTTCCCTTCCTATCTAAAAATAAATAAAATCTTTAAAAAAAAAAAAAGAAGGAAAGACATCAGTGCACACACAGATCCACTGAAGTCTTCAAGACTTGGGTATTCTAACCCACTAAGAGACAAAGGCTGGGAGAAGATGTTCTGAGTAATCATTTCACCATCCCAGGAATGCCACCCGCTTACCTGAGTATAAACTGGAGTAGAGAAATGCTGGATCCTAGTAACAAAATCAAGGGAATGAGCAGAAACACAGCATTTATTACTCACTGTTCATCTGAGCATTTATTAGTCACCCACTTATCTGAGAGTATAAACTGGAGTAGAGAAATGCTGGATCCTAGTAACAAAATCAAGGGGATGAGCAGAAACACAGCATTTATTAGTCACTGTTCATCCAGCAAAACCTGAATGCCTGCAAAGTATCAGAAATTTCAGTCTCAGATCTTTGCTCCAACAATTGAAATTAGTCTTTTTTTTTTTCCCATCCCTTACCCTAGCACCTGAATTCCCTCTTACATGGAAAGAATTCCATATATGAAGAGTCTTGGTTGGAGGCAGAGACCATGTCCCTCCATAAAAGAGGGAAATCCATGTTCTCCAAATTTGTGCTTCTAGACACGGCATGAGGCACCACGTCAGGTGACCACATGCCAGACTCTTGACTCAGGATGTGGTGACACAGAAGGGCTGAGACTACACGGAATACATTTGGCAAGGGTGGCAGAAGTGGCAGAAGTGTCCAGGTGCTAGAACAGCAGAGACAGCAGTCCTAGTGGCAGGGACCAGGTCCTGCCGCAGGGGTCAGTAGGGTGAGCGGCGACATCTGTGCCTGGCAGCAGGGCAGTAGTTCCTGTGTGGGACCCAACCCAGGCTGAACTCTGGATTGTTCCTGGCTGTGTCCTAGAGCCTGTTCTGTGGCTTTCTCCAAAATAGCATTAGACTCTGTAAGGTTTTCTTAGACCCCGCTGAGGAATAAGTGCCAATTAGCCACAAAAAATAGGCAGAAGAGCTTTATTTTGGGGTTTGTGCTCCCAGGCAAAACTTTCTACACCCTCAGAGAGCAACAGAGAGCGAGCTGAGAAAGTCTGCACAGAAGACAGAGGGAGGGGGTCTTATATGGCTTGACTTCCCACAGAGGCCAAGGATTGGTTCTTGGTGAACAAAGAAGCCACATATCATTGGTGGTTCCTGGCCTGACGTCACCACCTCTTCTGGGTCAGAGTTCAGATGCCATATTGCTTGTAGTCCAAACAGACGCCATCTTTGTAGTCCAAACACTATAATTGATTGTAATTAGGCTCCCTTTTGTCCTACCTCGCCCATCCTGACAGACTCCAGTTTCATACATACTTTATATGTAAATAAAAATTGGGATTCCAGTGTTTGCTGTTCCCCAGATCTATTCCAAGAAATAGATCTGGGGAACAGTTTCAGAGAGCAAGCACTCAGAGATTTTATTATGCTGACACAGGGCCCATTTCCTAAATCTTCCACCTGACTCTATGCCATGGTAACTCCCAACATTATATCTCAATATATTTTTCTTCCTAAGAAAAATGCAAACCACCTTTAAATGTGGATTTAAAACCATTCCTCTGTCACTGACCATAGTCATTCCCAGTCTGGCTGAGCTCCATGAGCCCTTAATGGCAGAAAGTGAAAAAACAAATTCATAACCAGAGTGTTATTTCAATAAGGGAGTGAGAAGCTGCAGTTCAGGCACCAGGAAGCACAGACAGGGATGGGGAGGGCCCGCCCGCCTCTGCTGGAGCAGAGAAGTGTGGGGAGGGGGCTGGTGGGCGGGGTGGGCCAGCCTCCCACCTCCTCACAGGAGGCTGATGGGAACACAGACGTTCAGATGTTCTTTGTAGAAAGAAGTCAGATGTCTCTGAAGCCACAAACAGGGGCTGGCGGGTATATGCTTGTAAGGAACCTTCCATTACTCATTCCCCAACAGGGTAACTGTCTCACGCTGTAGAAAAAAAATAACCATGAACAAATTTAAGTCAGTTGCTTTAAGTGGTGACATTTTCAAATGTCTACCTCATGCTCAAAATGTCCCAGAGAATCCCCATTACCCAGTTCCGTCCCCTCTGCCCCAACCCCTCCCTACATCAGGGTCTCACCTTTACAGGATGTGAGAGACACATCTGAGCCCTGGGCACTGTCACTGCCTGGGGTGGCACAAAACAGGATGTGGTCAGAGCCCCAGGAGAGGAGACTAAAGAAGGAACTATTGGGAGAGGAGAGGCCCCCCATGGGCTCTAGTCTGCGCTTACACAGGGTCTCAGGGGTCCCCCCTTCATACTCACTGGCAGCCTGAGCGTAGCTCCTTCCTTTTCCACCTGTAGGGAGAAAACATCCTGTGAGACACCAGGGAGGAGGCAGGGCCATCAGGTCCTAAAGGAAGCCCTAGTCCTGGACCCCAGGGAAGTTTCTAGAACTGTGGCTACAGACCCAGGGCAGGTACAGGAAACCTGAGGAAAGTACATGTGCAGGAATGGGACCAACCACTATCCTGGAGGTCTGTCCTCAGCAGAGACCTCCCTTCTGACCTGTGACTGCTGGGAACCAGGTCCCCATCACTGAATTCATTAAGATGATAAATTTGTCTTTCATTTTCACACACACCTGACTAAACAGTATGTGTTAGCAAATAGGGCCCCACACTGGGCAAGTACATGTATGTGGATGGTGCTTCTCAATAATGAAGTGGGACACACTTCTACCTGGGCTTAATATCCCCAGTGGGATTAGAAACTCAGACTCCACCCGCCCTACCTGAGCGCCTCCTCTCCCACATCACAGCTGCAGCCACAGCTCCAAGCAGGACCAGGCCACCGACGATGCCCAGGATGATGATGATGGTGTTGGTCTGAGGAGGCGGCTCTGCAAAGGGACAGGAAGGTGAGGGCCCTGGCCACCCCCCCCCCCGTCCCGCCCCGACCCCACTGAAGTCCCCAAGGCCCCTCCTCACCCCATCGCAGTGTCAGGGGCTCGCCCAGCCCCTCGTGCCGCACGTGGCACGTGTATCTCTGCTCCTCTCCACGCGGCACCACCACCGCCGCCCACGTCTGGAAGGTCCCGTCCCCCGCGGGCCTGGTCTCCACGAGCTCCGTGTCCTGGGTCTGGTCCTGCCCGTCCCGCTGCCAGGTCAGGGCGATGTCCGCAGGGTAGAAGCCCCGCGCCCAGCACCTCAGGGTGGCCTCCCACTCAGAGGTGGGGTGGCGGGTCACTTGTGCCTCTGGAGGGTCTGAGGAGAAGGGTCAGAAAATTCAGGAATTTTTCATCCATCATGGGCTACTCCAGCAGCACTCATGTGACCATCCTGAGAATGGACATGACAACTGGAGTGAGGGAAGGGAACACAAAACCCAGACACCAGCCTGGACATAAGGCATCTGGGATGATCCCCTAGTGTTTGGAAAGTTCTAGAATCAGAATGACACAGCCCAGGGTAGGAGGCAGGCCTCTGAGGGGAGATAATTGATTTCTGGTTCAGACCTCCACGGAGACCAAAGGACTTAGAAATCCAGGGTCATACCTCAGACAGAGTGGGCGTGGGGCAGCAAACAAGGTCTGAGAGAAAATTAGTTCTCCACGGGTCCCACAGCCACTGCCAGGGTCTAAGAGCACAGGTGGCAAACACAAGGCTCCCAGGCAGAATCCGGCCCGGCACCTTGTTTCTACCCTGTGGCAGCGCCAGGCTCCCTGCCCCTAGTTAAGGGGCAGTTACATTTATACAGTCCTAAAATTACATTCAGCCCTTTGAAGGCAACTTCCAGGCTGATGTGGTGCCTGCCCCCCCCCAAAAAAATGAGTTTCACATCCCTGGTCTAAGGTATGCGCTGACTGGTTATTTCAGGGTTCGTCTTCCCCTCCATCCCCAGAGACTGTACTGTACCCCTAACTGTACCTGAGAAAAGGGTGGGAGTCACTCTCTGGTACTGGATCTTCAGTCTCCCCACCCACAGGAGGGCCTTATTCTAGTATGATTCTATTTCCTCTCTCCTCTTAGTAGACGCCCAGCCCCAGGGGAGAGGAGAGAGGCCCTCTGCCCCAGGTACCTGAGCGCTGCAGAGTCTCGTTCCCTTTTTCTAAGTATCTGCAGAGCCACTTTACACACTCCGTCTCCAGGTAATTCCTCTGGATCTCCGCCTCATGCATATGCTCATATATGCGCCGGGAGATCTGAGCCGCCACACCGGCCGCGGTCCAAGAGCTCAGGTCCTCGTTCAACGCGATATAGTCAGCGCCGTCGTAGGCGAACAGGTCATAACCGCGGAGAAAGCTGCCGTCTGGCCTCACTTCGCAGCCGTAGGTCCACTGGAAGGTGTGAGGCTCTGGCCCCGCCCCCCGCGGTCAGTTCCACGGGCTTGGCCCCGCCCCCGCGGTCGGTCCCACGGGCTTGGCCCCGCCCCCCGCGGTCAGTCCCACGGACTTGGCCCCGCCCCCCGCGGTCAGCCCCACAGGCTTGGCCGCGCCCTCCCCCGAGGTCGGCCCGCCCCTGCCCGGCCCGCAGGATCAAACCTGAACTGAAAATGAAACCCGGTCCAAGTCCCCGGGGGTTCCTCCCGGGTGGGGGGCCGGGAAGTCCCACAGCCTCGGGGTAAAGCTCGGGGCGATCCCGGCCCGTCCGTGGGGGTGGGGGTTGTCACCGAATCGGACCCGCGCGCTCACCTTCCTCGCTCTGGTTGTAGTGAGAGCGCAGTTTGTTCAGGTTCACTCGGAAATTCTGTGCGGTTTCCTTAACATTCCCCGTCTCTACGTCCCAATACTGCGGGTCCACCTGCTCCACCCACGGCCCCTCCATCCACAGCGCCCGCGGCTCCACCCTCGGGTTCGCGGCGTCGCTGTCGAACCGCACGAACTCCGTGCCGTCCACGTAGCCGACGGCGAAGAAGCGGGGCTCCCCGCGGCCGGGCCGGGACACGGCGGTGTAGGAATACCTCAGGGAGTGCGGACCTGCGGGCGGGAGCGATGAGACCCGCGACCCTCCGCGCGGCGCCGGCCCCCAGCCCGGGAAGCCCTCGGGTCTGCAGTAGAGGGCGGGGGTCGCGAGGGGCGTGGCCGAAGAGGGAGTAGGGAGTGGGTCTGGTACCTGGGCTGGGGATGCTGGAAACGCCCCTGCCTCGGGGACCCCCTCGCTCCTCCCCCGCAGAGGCCCTTCCCTCCCGGCTCCGCACGCACCAGCCCAGGTCCGGCCCAGCACCGCGGCCTCGAAGAGCAGCAGGACAGCTAGGGGTCTCAAGACACACATCCTCCAGCTCCGGGCCTTCCTCGGTTCTGCTGGGACGGCGGAAGCGCGGTGACAGACGGCGGTGACGCTGATTGGTTCTCTGGAAGCCAGACACCAGTCTGAGTGACTGTTGGGGCAGCGTCAGGAGTATCCGGGAAGCAGGACGCCGCACACGTTGTGAGAGGAAAGTGAAACCGCTTCCCCGCCCAGACTCGTCCCGGAGGCTGGGGCCCGGAGTGCGGGTCTCCGGGCTTGGGAACCTGGGTCTTTGCCCTGACTCCTCCTCCCGGAGTTGTGCCCTAGGGTCCGTCTGAGAAAGCCAGACAGAGAAACCCTAGGCTGGGTTCAGTCCCGTTTTCTTCTCTTCCAGGTGGTCATTGGCGCGGCATTTGCAACGCCAACAGGAATCCCTTGTTTCGGGTGCAGGTTAAGGAAACTTGATTGCATGCAAAAAACAGCTGAGCTGTGACCAGTATCCTCAAACCAGTCTACGCTGGTTTGCTGGTTTCTGCTCTAGTGAAATTCAGCTTGGAAGTCTCAGTCTTTTTTTTTAAATCCTCACCGGAGGACAATTTTTCATTGTGCAGAGAGAGGAAAAGAGGAAGAGAGAGAGAAACGTCGACTGGCTTCCTCATCTTACGCACTCCAAACAGGGACCCAACGCACAACCTGAGTATGTGCCCTGAACAGGGATGAAACAGGCGACCTTTCGGAGGACTGTGAGGAGGCTCCAATCAACTGAGCCGCACCGGCCAGAATGAGACTCAAAGCCCAGGGGAAGTGGCTTATTTGGACAGAAGTCCCTGCTACTGGTCCTTTCCTCAACATGCAAATGAAGGCTCCAAACATGGCAAGTTGATTTGTCCAAAAGTCACTGTCCTGATTGGTCTGAATAGAGCCACAGCTATTGGTTTAGAGATTAGTGCAGAGGCAGGCCATTCAAACAGGCCCCTCTCCCTGAAATGCAGTTTGCTTTAGAGGACCCTGGGTAGAAATGGCTGCTTGGCTCTGTTCTGGGGTTTGTTTAAAATTTTAGCCCAGTTAGCCATCAGGAAACCATCTTAGTAGGCGTCTTCTTTCTCAGGGTTCACAGTACCAAGTGCAAAGAACATCCTGCTGGGCTCTGTAGATGTTTATTAAAGATCTATAAACCAACTTCTGGCCAAGATGGAGGCATAGGTGGATGCACTGTACCTCCACGCACAACCAAAACAGGGACAACAATTTAGAAAAGAATAACATCCAGTAATGACAGAAAATTGATCTGAATGGAAGTCAGACAACCAAGAAGTTGAATTAGACCCGTGCATCCAGACCAGTAGGAGGGGCAGAGATGAACAGCCAAGTGCGGGTCTCTGGGCAGAGAGCAGTGAGCAGTGGGACCAGGCGTGTAAGGCATCCGGGAGTTCATAAGGCAACCGGGGCACGTAACACCACAGTGGGTGGACCCTGAGTGTGCAGGCAGGAGCTGGCAGACCCCGGCCCAGGAGTGGCAACCGGCAGACCCAGTGAGGCGGTGATTGTAAAGCAAGACCCAGGATCTTAGCGCTGGGAAATAGAGCCTCAGTACAGTGATTGAGGTCACCTGTGGGAATTGAGGTGTAGGGAGAGACACCCAGCCTCACAGAGAACATTCTTGGAGGGTCCCACAGCGTGCACAAGCCCACCCACACAGGAATTGGCACCAGAGCGGCCCAGTTTGCTTGGGGGAAGCAGCAGAAGGGACTGAGGTCCCACGGAGAACAGAGCAACCTCCATTCTCCCCTCTGGACCCTGCCCCACATACAACATCACAACCCAGCGACTGGGGTGCCCCGCCCTGGTGAACACCTAAGGCTCTGCCCCCTACTGTAACATGTGCGACCAGAACCCCCCCCCCCAAAAAAAAAGAGAGAGAGAGAGAGATGGCTCAAACAGAAGAACAAATCAAAGCCCCAGAACCCATCATTTTAAGCACCAAGAGATAGCCAACCTATCAGGTGCACAGTTCAAAATACTGGTGATCAGGATGCTCACAGAATTGGTTGATTTTGGTTGCAAATTAGATGAATACATGCAGGCTACAATAAGAGAAATGCAGGAAAATGCACAGGGAATCAATAGTGATGGGAAGGAAACTGGGACTCAAAACAATAGAGTGGACTAGAAGGAAGGAGGAAAGAATGGAGAAATAAGAATTCAAGAAAATGAGAAGTTTAGAAACCTCCAGGACATCTTGAAACATTCCAACATCTGAATTATAGGGGTACTAATAGGAGAAGAGGAAGAGCCAGAAATTGAAAACTTATTTGAACAAATAATAAAGGAGAACTTCCCCATTCTGGCAAAGGAAATAGACTTCCAGGAAATCCAGGAAGCTCAGAGTCCCAAAGAAGTTGGACCCAAGGAGGAACACACCAAGGCACATCATAATTACATTACCCAAGCTACAAATGAAGGAGAGAATCCTAGAAGTAGCAAGAGATAAGGAGATAGTAACCTACAAAGGAGTTCCCATCAGACTGTCAGCTGATTTCTTAAAGGAGACCTTACAGGCAAGAGGGGTCTGGAAAGAAGTATTCCAAGTCATGAAAGGCAAGGACCTACATCCCAGATTGCTCTATCCAGCAAAGCTTTCATTTAGAATGGAAGGGCAGATAAAGTGCTTCTCAGATAAGGTCAAGTTAAAGGAGTTCATCATCACCAAGCCCTTATTTTATGAAATATTAAAGGGACTTGTCTAAGAAAAGAAGATAAAAAAAACATGTATAGTAAAATGACAGCAAACTCACAATTATTAATAACCACATCTAAAACAAAACCAAAAGAAACTAAGCAAACAACTAGAACAGGAACAGAACCACAGAAAGGGAGATCACATGGAGGGTTAGCAACAGGGGAGTGGGAGGAGGAGAGGGGGAAAAGGTACAGAGAATAAGTAGCATAGATAGTAGGTAGAAAATTGACAGGGGCGGGTAATAATAGTATGGGAAATGTGGAAGCTAAAGAACTTTTGACACATGGACATGAACTAAGGGGGGGAATGTGGGTGAGAGAGGGTGTGCAGGGTGGAGGGGAGTGAAGGGGGGAAATGGGACAACTGTAATAGCATAATCAATAAAATATATTTTTAAAAAATGCAAAAAAAGATCTATAAACCAACATATTTAAATCTGAGAGTTCCACTGCTTTTGAATCTCTACCTCCACTTCTTTTCATCACTTTCTGCTTCTCCAGCCATTCTGTCTCTCTCACCCCTCAGGCCTTTTCTCCCCTTTGTCTCCATTACCCTCTCACTCTTGATTGTGATTAGTGTCACCCCCTCACCTGCCATCTATGAATATTCTCCCCACAGGGAATGGCGATCCTGGTGAGGAGTCAGGTGTCATTTCTTATAAAACTCCAGTGTCTCCCACATCACTCATATAAAGCCTCTAGAATGAAAGACATGTGATCATAGGGGCTTTGGGCTGTCTAGGTCAAAGTCATATCCCAGCACATAAAGCTGTTCCTGGTACATTCTAGGTTTTAAATTAATTATTGTTGAATGAATGAAAGATGATTGCATTAAAATTTAATTACACTGCATAAGAGTCATAAAACATAAAAAATGTTAGGGAATATTTTATTACATGTAACTACTGTACATGTTGCTCCACAAATTTATTCCAGTGGAAAAAATGCTGTGTGTTTGTTACACAGTTGAGCCTATATATTAGTTTTCTATTACTGTATAAAAATCACCACAACTTAGTGGCTGAAAACAACCCCATTTATTTGCTCACAGTTCCTTAGTGAGAAACCCAGGCATGGTGTGGAGGGGTTCTCTGGTCAGGGTGTCACAAAGCTGTGTCTTCACCCTGAGTTCAGGGTCCTTCTTTAAACTTATGTAGAGATTGTTAACAGAATTTAGTTTTTCCATTTGTAGGTCTGAGGTCCCTGTTTGAGGGAGGGCTACTCCCGAGACCTAGTGCCCACCAGCAGTCTCTTTCCCATGAAGCCCTCTGTTTTTAAAGCCCTCAGTGGACAAAATAACACACTGAATTACTCTCAGCCTTGGATTCTTTTTGTTTAGGAGGAACCCCAATCATGACTCACCTACTTAGGACAGTCCCACCCAGGGTAGTCCCTTGTCTTAAGGTCAACTGATTTGAGACCTTAGTTATAGCTGCAAAATCCCTTGCAAACAGTACCTACATTAGTGTTTGATTGCATAACTTGGGGAGGTGAATAACCACAGTGATTATTATGGACTTTCATAGAATCAACCTTGCACAACCTATTCTTCCTTTAGTGTTTATTTGGGTCATGGTTAAAAATTGAAGTTCAAAGAAATAGATTGTTGTAATGACAATAAAATGCATCCTGCCTATTAACCATGGAAATTCTTAAATCTTAAAATCAAATGATATGTTTAATATCTTATAATTAATTTGAAGGAAATGAAAACTAAAGCACAATAATTCATCCTTTCTTTGGACACTATTATGTATTATAGCATAACAAATTACCAAAACTTAGCAGGTCACAACAACAAAATATTTCTGATCTTCCAGGGTCCAAAATCCCAGAGAGGTTTACCTAAGTGCTCTAGATCAGGACCTCTCTCAAGGTTGCAGTCAAGTTGTCAGTCAGGGCTACACCTTAGAAGGCTGAATGGGCAGGAGGGCTTGCATGAAACATGGCCTAACCATGTATCTAGTGGAAGAGGCCTGATTTCCTTCCTGGATAGTCCCAGGAGACCTCAGTTCCTAACCATGTGGACATTTCCACAAGGCATTGAATGACTAGGTAACTTCTTCCCCCAGAGCAAGTGATCAAAGAGAGAGCAACCAAGATAGAAGCTGCAATGAATCTTGTGTCCTAGACTGAGTGTCACGCACCATTACGTCAGCCTTACTCATCAGTTAGAAGTGAGTAAGTCCAGCCTACTCTCAGGAGGAGAAAATTACTCCATCTCTGAAAGAGAAGAGTATTAAAGAATTTGCATATATATAAAAACCAAAATTAGTCCTGCTGGTGTTGCTCAGTAGATTGAGTGCTGACCTGCAAACCAAATGGTTGCCAGTTTGATTCCCAGTCAGGGCACATACCTGGGTTTCAGGCCAGGTCCCCAGTAGGGGATGCGTGAGAGGCAGCCACACACTGATGTTTCTCTCCCTCTCTCTCTCCCTCCCTTCCCCTCTGTCTAAAAATACATAAATAAAATATTTTTAATAAACAAAATTACAATTAAATATTGTTTCCGGATTTTGTAAATCAAATGCTTCTTTTGTGTGATTATTTTTCTTTAATGCATTAAATTTCACTTTTGAAAGTAATGCTTAAAAGTTTGAAACAAACCAAAAGACCATTTCAGAACTAAAGATACACACAGGCTGAAAGTGAAGGGATGGAAAAAGATATTTTATGCATGCAGAAGCAAAAACAAAGCTGGGCAGGACCAGAAGGAAGAAAGAAACAACCAAACAGAAAAGAATGAAGAAACAAGAATTTAAAAAAAAAAATGAGGAGAGGCTTAGGAACCTCCAGGACATCTTGAAACATTCCAACATCTGAATTATAGGGGTGCCAGAAGGAGAAGAAAAGCAACAAGTGGAAAAGTTATTTGAACAAATAATAAAGGAGAACTTCCCCAATCTGGCAAAGGAAATAGACTTCCAGAAAGTCCAGGAAGCTCAGAGAGTCCCAAAGAAGCTAGACCGAAGAAGGAATACACCAAGGCATATCATAATTACATTAGCCAAGATTAAAATGAAGGAGAGAATTCTAGAAGCAGCAAGAGATAAGGAGTCAGTTACCTACAAAGGAGTTCCCATCAGACTGTCAGCTGATTTCTTAAAAGAGACTTTGCAGGCAAGAAGGAGCAGGCTAGAAAGAAGTATTCCAAGTCATGAAAGGCAAGGACCTACATCCAAGATTGCTCTATCCAGCAAAGCTTTCATTTAGAATGGAAAGACAGATAAAGTGCTTCTCAGATAAGGTCAAGTTAAAGGAGTTCATCATCACCAAGCCCTTATTTTATGAAATGTTAAAGGGACTTATCTAAGAAAAAGAAGATAAAAAATATGAACATTAAAATGACAGCAAACTCACAATTATTAACAACCTCACCTAAAGCAAAAACAAACAAAAACTAAGCAAACAACTAGAACAGGAACAGAACCACAGAAATAGAGATCACATGGAGAGTTAGCAACAGGGAAATGGGATGGGGGGAGGAGGGGAAAAGTTACAGAGAATAGGTAGCATAGATGTGGGTAGAAAATAGACAGGGGGAGGGCATGAATAGTATGGGAAATGTAGAAGCTAAAGGACTTATAAGTATGACACATGGACATGAACTAAAGGGGGGAATGTGGGTGGGAGAGGATGTGCAGGGTGAAAGGGAGTGAAGGGGGGAAATGGGACAGCTGTAATAGCACAATCAAGAAATTTAAAAAACCCCTGGCTGGCGTAGCTCAGTGGATTGAGCGCGGGCTGTGAACCAGGCATCGCAGGTTCGATTCCCAGTCAGGGCACATGCCTAGGTTGCAGGCCATGTACCCCAGCAACCACACATTGATGTTTCTCTCTCTCCCTCTCCCTTCCCTCTCTAAAAATAAATAAATGAAATCTTTAAAAAAAAAAAGAAATTTAAAAAAATAATGAAGATCACAGCAGAAATAAACAGAGTCTTAAAATTTTTTTAAAAGATCAATGAAACCAAGAGCTGGTTCTTTATAAATATATACAAGATTGATAAACATTTAAACGGTCACATCAAGAAAAAATAGAAAAAAAAACAAATGAATGAAAACAGAAATAAAAGAGAAGTAACAACTGAACCACAGAAACACAAAAGTATTATGAGAAAATATGGCCCTGGTCAGTGTGGCTCAGTTGGTTTGAGCGTCATCCTGTAACCAAAAGGTTGTGTGGATTCAATTCCCAGTCAGGGTACGTACCTAAGTTGTGGGTTTGATTCCTGTTCCCAGCGTGTACAAGACACAGCCAATCAATGCTTCTCTCACATTGACAGTTCTTTCCCTCTTTTCCTTTCTCTAAAAAAGAAATGAAAATTGTCTTTGGTGAGGATAAAATAATATGTACGTTATGAACAACTATATGCCAAAAATTGGAAAACCTGGAAGAAATGAATAAATTCCTAGAAACATGTAATTTTCTAAAACCAAAGCAAGAAAACACAGAAAATCTGAACAGACTGATTAAAATTAATGAAATCAAAGCAGTAATCAAAACACTTCTAACAAGTGGCCACCAGTGTGGTACAGTGCAGTGTGGAGTCACCATGGTGGACCTGCAGCAGCTCTCGTGCAGAAGGCAGTTGACTCCATGGTAAAGGGTCTGGAGAGAGAAGCATCGGAAAGATACAGGTCCTTGTGTTCCCTTGCAGTGCCGACTATTGTGAGGATAAATATCAGTGCAGCAGGAGCACCAATGCTTTGAATGACATCACACACCTCTGGCTGGAGACCAGACCCTGGTAACCAGCGAGCTGGAGAAGTTCTAAGACCATCTGGCTCGATGCACCATCCATTGCAATGACAAAGCCAAAGAATCAATAGATGTGGGAAGTAAATAGGTTCAGGTGAGTGGCAGCTGGAGAGTTGTGTGACCGGTGTGTGGATGACCACATGAACCTCATTCCAACTACGACCGAGAAGATGAAGGAGTCTTTCATTCATTCAGAAATAGAAGTCTTTGTGATCGGTCATTGGGACTGAAGGCAGGAATCTACTTTTAAAAAAAACGTGAATTTTCGTCTTTTAAGCAAAGTTTATGAATGAAGAAATTGAGGATGGCAGCCATTTTAAGGCATGTGTCACTTGCCTTTGAACACTGGTTCCTATATATTTTAATCCTAGAAAGTGAAATGGAAAAAAAAATGGCGCTAAAATTTGGGTCAGAGACATTTACAGAGCCTGAATCTTATGTGGCAAGTGCTTATCTTGACAACAGGCATCTCCCTCAATCCCAGCCAGAGCCCTCTGTGGTACCAACAGGCTAACAGGTTCTTCTAACCTGCCAATGACCTAATGGAATGTGAAGAACGATTTTTCTGCTTGTTGCCAACCTCCTGCTTACCAGAAGCCTCGCCACACCACTTTCTATAACCTATAAAACAAAGTCCATGAGGTCACTAATTTAGAAGAGGAAAAATGTTTCTGGATATTTGTTTTGCTTGGTTTTGTTTTATATACAAGGGCTTGAAGTTGATTTAAGGTGTAGAGTTGGGAAGAAGTAATTTGAGTACAAACTTTGAAAGGTTCTTTCGGATATTCATTCCTGGCCATGAAGATGTGGATGTGCATTTCTTAAAACTCTCACACATTACATCTTTTATCCTGAAGACCACCAAAAACACGACAGGAGATGTCACACTGGGAAGGGAAGCAGACCTTCCTTCTCACTGCTGTAATGGGCCCTGAGGCTGTCTGCAGCAGAGTGACAAAACAACCTTGCTGTGGCACTCGCCCTTGAAGGAAAACGGGGTTTTGATTGTGTTATATATCAATATCCAGGAATAAACAGTGAAAGAGGAACTGTTACTTTGCATTATTGAGAGAGTTATGAAGTGCCAGATTTGGAAAAAAAACCCTGCTTTTGAGGAATGAAACCTAAACCCAGTATTGCTTACTTAGCCCCTGAAATAACAAAGCCCTACTGAGACAATCCCTTGGCAACAGGAAGATCAAAGGAGAAAAAATAAGCAATTTAGGTGAGCTGAAGCTCCTTTAGCCCAAAAGGGGGACAGCCCCCCATTAGCAAACACCACGTTGCCAGGTACCTTGGCAACATGCAATGTTCCTGTCCCAGCCATGGCTCCTTACCATCTAGATAAGGACACTATTGTCCTTTTACCAATGTATTACTTGAAAAGATAATATAGCCTGTCTGTTTGCTGTTTCAGGGCTCTGATACAGTTTCCTAGTGGTCAAGTTTTAAAAATAAATAGTTTAATTTTTTCTTCAGAAACAAAAAAAACTACCAACAAACCAAACTCCCAGAGCGGATGGCTTCACAGGTGAATTTTACTGAACATTCAAAGAAATAACACCTATTCTTCTCAAACTATTCCAAAAAGTTCAAGAGGAGGGAAGAGTCCCAAGCTCAATTTCTGAGGCCTACATTATGCTAATTCCAAAACCAGATGAAGACACTACAAGAAAATTATAGGCCAATATCTCTTATGAACATAGATATAAAAATTCTCAACAAAATGTTAGCATAACAAATTCAGCAATACATTAAAATATACATCATGATGAAGTGGAATTTTTTCCTGGGGTGCAAGTTTGGTACAATATCTGCAAATTATCATAATATGCCATGTAAACAAAATAAAGCATAAAAATTATGTGATTATATCAGTAGATGTAGAAAAAGCATTTGAAAAAATCCAGCTCCCATTTATGATAAAAACTCACAACAAAGCGGGAATAGAAGGAAGATGTCTAAGTGTAATGAAAGCCATATATGACAAACCTACAGCCAACATCATACTCACCAGGGAAAAACTAAAAATGTTTCCCTTAAGATCGGGAACAGGACAGGATATCCATTTTTACCACTCTTATTCAAGACAGTACTGGAAGTCCAAACCACAACAATCAGACAAGAAGGAAAAATAAGACATTTAAATTGAAAACAAAGAAATAAAACTATCATTACTTGCAGATGACATGAGATTGTATTTAATGAACTTTAAAGATCCCACCAAAAACATTACTAGAACTGATAAATAAATTCAGTAAAGTAGCAAGATATGGCATAAATATTCAGAAATTGGTTGCATTTTTATACACTAATAAGGAAGTGTTAGAAAGGGAAACTAAGAAAACAATCTCATTTACAGTTGTATCAAATAAATAAATAATAAATAAATACATAAATAAATACATAAAATACCTACAAATAAATGTGACTAAGAAGGTAAAAGACATATACTCAAAAATGACAAGATACTAAAGAAAGAAATTTAAAAAGAAGGTACAGATAAATGGGAACATATACTATGGTCATAAATAAGAAGAATTAACATCATACTGCCCAAAGCAATCTATAGATTCAGTGCAATTCCTATCAAAATACCAATGGTGTGTTTCAGAGAAATAGAACAAATAATTCAAAAATTTATATGTAACCACAAAAGACCTCAAATAACCACAACCATCTTGAGAAAGAACAAGGTTGGACGTATTGTACTATTTGATATCAGGCTATACTTCAAGGCCATAGTAATAAAAAAAGCATGGTACTGTCAACAAAACAGACATAAAGATCAATGGAACAGAATAGAGGGCCCAGGAATAAACCCATGTGGATATGATAAATTAATACTTCACAAAGGAGGCAAGAATACAATGGGGTAAAGATAGTCTATTTAATAAATAGTGTTGGGAAAATTGGACAGATATAAGGAGAAAAAGAAAGGAAATAGACTATCTTCTTACAACATATACAAGACAAAACTCAAAATGGATTAATGATTTAAATGTATGACTGAAAACAAAACTCCTAGAAGAAAACACAGGCAGTAAAATCTTGGACATATCTCTTAGAAATATTTTTCTTTTCTGATATATCTCTTCAGGCAAGGGAAAGAAATGAAAAAATAAACAAATGGATCTACATAAAAAAATGTTTTACACAGCAAAGGAAACCATAAACAAAACAAAAAGCCTACTAACTGGAAGAAGATATTTGCCAATGACTCATCTGATGAGTGGTTAATATCCAAAATTTATAAAGGGCACATACAGCTCTGGCTGGTGTGGCTCCATGGATTGAGCACCAACCTGTAAACCAAAGTGTGGCCACTTCGATTCCCAGTGAGGGAACATGCCTGGGTTGCAGGCCAGGTCCCCAGTGCAGGGTGCACGAGAGGCAACCACACATTGATCTTTCTCTCCCTCTCTTTCTTTCACTCTTCTCCTCTGTCTAAAAAATAAATAAATAAAAACTTAAACACACACACACACACATACCACTCCTGGATCCAAGATGGTGGAGGAGTGAGTAGAAGTTACAATAACCTCCTCCCAGGACCAATCTTGTATTACAACTAAATTGTGGAGAAATCATCTGGAATAAACAACTGAATAATAGTGGTAGGGAAGTCTTATAACCACGGACAGACAGAAGAAACAGCTTCAACACGTGACTGATAGGGAGTGCAGAGGAGATGCAAGAGGGCTGGCGGGGTGCCCACAGGCAGTACCTACAGTGCTGGAGGGATATTTCAGCAGCTTGGGGTTGGGGGGAATCCCCCTAAGAAGTGTGGAGTCTAAACCCCAAGCTGGGCTCTCCAGCCTACAGCACCAGGGCCTGAAAAGTACACAGATAACATCTAGCTGTGAAAAGTGGTAGGGTTTCTCTCTGCCAGAGACAGAAGGCTGGAGATGCAGAGAGGTGTGTAAAGAGCCAATGCATAAATTTTCATACATGGCCACTTACCCTGGGCTCTGGCAAAGTGGGAGGGCAGAGTGGACTAGAGACACTTGAGGAGAGACTGGGGACAGTGTCTTTGGTGAGAGAACTGAGAGAGCAACCACCAGGATCCTGGCGCTGAGTCATGCCCTATACTGCAGGAATCGCCTTGCTCAGGCAGACCACCCCACTCCTAGTGGCATTAGCCTAAGGGGAAACAATAGCCCTGCCACCAGGAGTAACTCTGCCCCACTCAAGCCAACTGCTGAGTGCAGAGTGACTAGATTAATAACTGAAGGAATCAGCCACAGATGGTTGATCTCCGGTAGTCTCGAACAGGCTGTCTAAGGTCAAACATCTGACATCTAAGGGTCACCATCTGACATCACCAAAGATGGATCCAGAAAGAAAAAACAGTGGTAAATACTAGATGCTACCAAGATGAAATCCACCACGGTCTTCTCCATGATTTGCGATGTTTTCTTTCCTGCATAGTTCTTTTTAACATTTATGTCTTGTCTTTCAAGTTTGTGCATATTAAGTCACTAGATTTTATATTATAGTTTATTTCAATTCTCATATTTTGTTCCTCCATTCTTTTACCCCATTGTACCTACTTTCCTGTTATAATCATTGTAAATTTTGTTTTCTTTCTTGTTACAACTTGTTTCCATTCCACACTCTTACTATTACTCCCCTGTCCAGCCTCTCAAAATCAGTTTCTTGTCAATGGTCATCTCACATTCCTCTTCCTGCTCTCTAAATACCCACATTCTCTCTTCACCTTTAGCAATCTTTGCTCATTGGTTGTGGATAGGGTAGTTTTTGTTGCTTTTTTTTCCAATTTTATCTCTACATCTTCACTATTCTTGTATTTCAAATCTCAAATTTTACCCTTCCCCTCTCCTACTCCATTCTGTCTTCATGCTGCCTGTCCTTTTTTTGTCTCAAATTTTAAATTTTCCCTGTCTTAGCTTGTTTTTTCTTCTTTTCTATTTTTTTCTTTCATCCTGCCCTTTCTTTTTTTCATCTCAAACTTTAATTTTTCCCTGTATTAGCCCGGTTTTTGTTCCTCACTCTTAGTATTCCTTCTCCCTCGATCATTTCAAAAATCATCATTTATTTACTTTTATTTTCCTTTTTCTTTCTCTCTCTCACTTTAATTTTATTTCTTTTTTAGCATAATCAATAAAATATATGTAAAATTAGTCTTCATATGATATTCACCTAATTAAAGAAGGAATTCAGAACATTTTCAAAATCAGATAGGATTTAGGGTACTGAAACAACATTACAAATATTTGGCTTTTCAAAATATATTAGAACAAAGTAATATTTTCTTAAATTTCCATTTGAACATAATACTATATGCTTCTCATCTCTTACTTCATTCTGCCTTCTTCATTCCTTTTTTTATTTATGATGTAAATTTTACTTTCTCTCTTTGCATTGCTCCAATTCCCCACTCTTACTAGTGCTCCTACCTCTGCCTTCTGAAAATCATTTTTCCTTCAGTTAGTCATCTCATACTCATTTCTCCTTTCTTATAATAGTCTTAATCTCTTTATGCCCTTATTAATAGTGGTTCATTTGCTGTTGATAGTGAGATTATGGGAGGAAGTTATTTTTGCAGGTGTGGGTTTGTTTCCTGGGCAGTGTGGTTTTGTTCTGGCAACACCTGCACAACAGCATACGAGACACAGTGGGTGGAATGACCCTCAGTCAGCCAGCTGGAGGGAAGGGCCAACCAAAGAACAACCCAACAACAATCAAAACCCAATTGCATTCAGGGAGCCAAGACAAATGGCATAAAGCACATCACAAGAACATCAAGTTCAGGAGATCAAGAAGAATGCCCTACTGAATTTCACAGGTCTCCTACCATAGAAGTTCACACCACAAAGAGAGAGAGTCAAAGCAGATAAACTTAAGAAGCAGAAAGACACAAGAAGAGTCTCCCCTAAAATGGGGAGACAAAGAAACAACCCTGAATCAAAAGGAAAGGAGGAATCCACCAAAAGAGTGTTGATGAAATAGAGGCAAGTAAACTATCAGACACTGTGTTCAAAACAATGGTTTTAAGGAAGCTCAATAAGCTCAAT
Source organism: Tonatia bakeri (assembly GCA_004024845.1). Classification (NCBI taxonomy): domain Eukaryota; kingdom Metazoa; phylum Chordata; class Mammalia; order Chiroptera; family Phyllostomidae; genus Tonatia; species Tonatia bakeri. The sequence goes on along the minus strand of PVIA01007165.1, from coordinate 32,942 downwards.
GAGAATTACAAAGAACTACAGAGAAGCCACAAAAAACTTACTGTGAACTACATCAGCATGAAAAAAGACATAGAAAATATCAATAAGAGCCAGGAGGAAATGAAGAACACAATTTCTTTTCTTTTTAAAAAAATATTTTATTGATTATGTTATTACAGCTGTCCCATTACCCTCCCTCCATCTCCCTCCATGCTGCACACCCTCCCCCACCCACATTCCCCCCCTTTAGTTCATGTGTCATAAGTTCTTTAGCTTCTACATTTCCCATACTATTCTTGCCCTCCCCCTGTCTATTTTCCACCCACCATCTATGCTCTTTATTCTTCATACCTCTTACCCCTCTCTTCTCCTCCCACTTCCCTGTTACTAAGCCTCTATGTGTTCTCTATTTCTGTGGTTCTATTCCTGTTCTAGTTGTTTGCTTAGTTTGCTTTTGTTTTAGGTGTGGTTGTTAATAATTTAAGTGAGTTTGCTGTCATTTTACTATACATGTTTTTTATCTTCTTTTTCTTAGATAAGTTCCTTTAACATTTCATAAAATAAGGGCTTGGTGATGATGAACTCCTTTAACTTGACCTTATCCGAGAAGCACTTTATCTGTCTTTCCATTCTAAATGAAAGCTTTGCTGGATAGAGAAATCTGGGATGTAGGTCCTTGCCTTTCATGACTTGGAATACTTCTTTCCAGCCTCTTCTTGCCTGTAAGGTCTCTTTTGAGAAATCAGATGACAGTCTGATGGGAACTCCTTTGTAGGTAACTGACTCCTTATCTCTTGCTGCTTCTAGGATTCTCTCCTTCATTTTAATCTTGGCTAATATAATTATGATGTTCCTTGGTGTGTTCCTCCTTGGGTCCAGGTTCTTTGGGACTCTCTGAGCTTCCTGGACTTTCTGGAAGTCTATTTCCTTTGCCAGAATGGGGAAGTTCTCCTTTATTATTTGTTCAAATAACTTTTCCACTTGTTACTCTTCTTCTTCTTCTCCTTCTGGCACCCCTATAATTCGGATGTTGGAACGTTTCAAGATGTCCTGGAGGTCCCTAAGCCTCTCCTCATTTTTTTGAATTCCTGTTTCTTCATTCTTTTCTGTTTGATTGTTTCTTTCTTCCTTCTGGTCCTCTCCATTGATGTGAGACCCAGCTTTCTTTCCATCACTATTGGTTCCCTGTGTATTTTTCTTCATTTCACTTATTGTAGCCTTCATTTTTTCATCTAATTTGCAACCAAAATCAACCAGTTCTGTGATCTTCCTGATCACCAGTGTTTTGAACTATGCATCTGATAGATTGGCTATCTCTCGGTTGCTTAAAAGGATGGGTTCTGGGGCTTTGATTTGTTCTTCTGTTTAAACCATCTCTGTCTCTCTCTCTCTCTTTCTCTCTCTTTTGGGGGAGGAGTCTGGTGGTGCCTATTAGTATGAAGGGTGGAGCCTTAGGTGTTCACCAGAGTGGGGCAACCCAGTTGCTGGGTTGTGACGCTGTATGTGAGGACAGGGTCTGAGAGGGAACAATGGCGCTTGCTCTGCTCCCTGCCGATTTCAGTCCCTTCTGCCACTTCCCCCAAGAAAACTGGACCTTCCTGGTGCTGATTCCCATGTGGGTGGGCTTGTGCTCCCCGTGGGTCTTTCCAGCAACCTCTCCTGTGAGGCTGGGAGTCTCTCCCTGCACTGCAACCCCCCATAGGTGTTTTCAATCAGTGCCCCAAGGCTCTATTTTCCAGTGCTGGGATCCTGGGTTGCATGCAGTGCCTTGCTGCACAATAGCCACCTCACTGGGTCTGCCGGTTGCCACCCCTCGGCCGGGGTTTGCCAGCCACTGCTTGCGTGCCCAGGGTCTCCCCGCTGTGGTCTTATGCACCCAGTCCCAATGCTGTTTGTGTGGTGACCCCTCTCTGCCTGGCTTTCCAACTCTGCCCCTCCTACCTGTCTGGATGAACGTGTCTATTTTAACTCCTTGGTTGTCTGACTTACATACAGTTCAATTTTCTGTCAGTTCTGGTTGTTATTCTGTTTCTAAATTGTTGTCCCTATCTTGGTTGTGCGAGGAGGCACAGTGTGTCTACCTATGCCTCCATCTTGGCCAGAAATTGAAGAACACAATTTCTGAATTGAAGAGCATGGTAGAAGGAATTAAAAGCAGGCTAGATGAAGCAGAGGATCGAATCAGCGAGCTGGAGGACAAGCTAGAAAAAAAAAATCCCAGAAGGAGCAAGAAAAGAAAAAAAGAGTTAGAGAGAATGAAGAGGGGTTAGAGCACTGAAGGATAACATAAAACATCATAATGTCTGTATAATAGGGACACCAGAAGGAGAAGAGAAGCAAGGGACTGGAAATCTGTTTGAAAAAGTAATGACAGAAAAATTATCTAATTTGATGAGAGAAAAAGTCACACAAAAACAGGAAACACAGAGAGTCCCAATTAGAGGAGTCCAAAGAGGCCCACTCCAAAACACATCATAATTAACATGGCAAAATTCAAAGACAAAGAGAATCTTAAAGGCAGAGACAGGAAGTAATATACAAGAGAGCTCTGATAAGGCTAGCAACTGATTTCTCAACAGAAACACTACAAGCCAGAAAATGGCAAGACATATTCCAAGTAATGAAAAACAAAGGCCTGCAACCAAGACTACTCTACCCAGAAAGGCCCTCAATTAAAATGGAAGGTGAAATAAGGAGTTTCCCAGACAAAAGAAGCCTCAAAGAGTACACCTCCACCAAATCAGCTCTGCAAGAGATGCTACAGGGACTGCTTTAAGAACATGAAGAAAAAGTCTTCCAGCCAAGATGGAGGCATAGGTGGACGCACCGTACCTCCATGCACAACCAAGATAGGAACAACAACAATTTAGAAACAGAATAACATCCAGAACTGACAGAAAATTGATTTAAATGGAAGTCGGACAACCAAGAAGTTGAAATAGACTTGTTCATCCAGACGGGTAGGAGGGGCGGAGTCGGGCAGCTGGGCGTGGGTCACAGTGCAGAAAGCAGAGTTGGAACTGGGTGCATAAGGCATCCGAGGGTGTGTAAGGCATCTGGGGAGTACAAGACCGAAGCGGGTGGACCCTGAGTGCACTTGCGGCAGCTGGCAGGCCCTGGCAGAGGGGTGGCACCTGGCAAACCCAGTGAGGTGGCGATTGTAAAGCAAGGTGGTGCAGGCAACTCAGGATCCCAGCACTGAGAAATAGAGCCTTGGGAAACTGATCGTGGACGCCTGTGGAAGTTGAGGCACAGGGAGAGACACCCAGCCTCACAGGAGAGGTCCTTGGAGGGTCCTACAGCGTACACAAGCCCATCCACACAGGAATTGGCAACAGAGGGGCCCAGTTTGCTTGGGGGAAGCAGCAGAAGGGACTGAGGTCCCATGGAGAACAGAGTGACCGCCTTTGTTCCCTCTCGACCCCACCCCCACATACAACATCGCAACTCAGCACTAGGGTGCCCCACCCTGGTGAACACCTAAGGCTCTGCCCCCTACTGTAACAGGTGCGACCAGACCCCCCCCAAAAAAAAAGAGAGAGAGAGAGAGATGGCTCAAACAGAAGAACAAATCAAAGCCCCAGAACTCATCCTTTTAAGCAACCAAGAAATAGCCAACCTATCAGATGCACAGTTCAAAACACTGGTGATTAAGATGCTCGCAGAATTGGTTGATTTTGGTCACAAATTAGATGAACACATGCAGGCTACAATAAGAGAAATGCAGGAAAATGCACAGGGAATCAATAGGGATGGGAAGGAAACTGGGACTCAAAACAATAGAGTGGACCAGAGGGAAGAAAGGAACAACCAAACAGGAAAGAATGGAGAAATAAAAATTCAAAAAAATGAGAAGCTTAGGAACCTCCAGGACATCTTTCAACGTTCCAACATCCAAATTATAGGTTTACCAGAAGGGGAAGAGGAAGAGCAAGATATTAAAAACTTATTTAAAAGCATAATGAAGGAGAACTTCCCCATTCTGGCAAAGGAAATAGACTTTCAGGAAGTCCAGGAAGCTCAGAGAGTCCCAAAGAACCTGGACCCAAGGAGGAACACACCAAGGAACATCGTAATTACATTAGCCAAGATTAAAATGAAGGAGAGAATCCTAGAAGCAGCAAGAGATAAGGGGACAGTCACTTACAAAGGAGTTCCCATCAGACTGTCATCTGATTTCTCAAAAGAGACCTTGCAGGCAAGAAGGGGCTGGAAAGAAGTATTCCAAGTCATGAAAGGCAAGGACCTACATCCCAGATTTCTCTATCCAGCAAAGCTTTCATTTAGAATGGAAAGACAGATAAAGTGCTTCTCGGATAAGGTCAAGTTAAAGGAGTTCATCATCACCAAGCCCTTATTTTATGAAATGTTAAAGGGACTTATCTAAGAAAAAGAAGATAAAAAACATGTATAGTAAAATGACAGCAAACTCACTTAAATTATTAACAACCACACCTAAAACAAAAGCAAATTAAGCAAACAACTAGAACAGGAATAGAACCACAGAAATAGAGAACACATGGAGGCTTAGTAACAGGGGAGTGGGAGGAGGAGAGAGGGGTAAGAGGTATGAAGAATAAGTACCATAGATGTGGGTGGAAAATAGACAGAGGGAAGGCAAGAATAGTATGGGAAATGTAGAAGCTAAAGAACTTATGACACATGAACTAAAGGGGGGGAATGTGGATGGGAGAGGGTGTACAGGGTGGAGGGGAGTGAAGGGGTAAATGGGACAACTGTAATAGCATAATCAATAAAATATATTTAAAAAAGAACATGAAGAAAAATAGTAACAGACAGAGGAACACAGGTACAAAGAGGAGAAATGGCAATGAATAAGTACCTACCAATAATAACCTTAAATGTAAATGGATTAAATGTTCCAATCAAAAGACATAGGGTATCTGAATGGATAAGAAAACATGACCTGCACATATGCTGTCTACAAGAAACCCATCTCAGAACAAAAGACCTACACAGCCTGAAAGTGAAGGATTGGGAAAAAAAAATATGGACAGGAAAAAGAAGCCGGGGTAGCAAAACATATCAGGCAAAATAGATTTCAAAACAAATGCCATAAAAAGAGACAAAGTTGGACACTTCATAATACTCAAGAATATAATCCATCAAGAAGACATAACCATTGTAAACATATATGCACACAACGTAGGAGCACTCAAATATATAAGGAAAATCCTGAGGGACTTCAAGAAAAATATAGACAACAATAAACTTATAGTAGGGGATTTTAAAACCCCACTGTCAATAATGGATAGGTCTTACAAACAAAGAATCGACAAAGATATTGTGGCATTGAATGACACACTAGATCAAATGGACTTCATTGATAAATACAGAATGTTTCATGCCAAAGAAGCAAAATGCACGTGCTTTTCAAATGCGCATGGAACATTTTCAAAGATAGACCATATGATAGGACACAAAACAAGCCTCAAAAGCTCAAGAAAATTGAAACCATATCAAGCATTTTCTGCTTGGTATGATTTCAGACTATTCCAAAAATTCCAGGAAGATGGAAGACTTCCAAACTCTTTTTATGAGGTCACCATCATACTTATCCCCAAACCAGATAAAGACACAACAAAGAAAGAGAAGCTACAGGCCAATATCGCTGATGAACATAGATGCTATAATCCTCAACAAGATACTGGCAAACCACATCCAACAACACATTCAAATAATCATACACCATGATCAAGTAGGATTCATCCCAAGGATGCAAGGATGGTACAATATTTGCAAATCTCTAAACATAAGATATCACATAAATAACAGGGAAGACAAAGATCACATAATCATATCCACAGATGCAGAAAAAGCATTTGATAAGGCACAGCACCCATTTATGAGAAAAACACCCAGCAAAGTGGGAGTAGATGGAGCATACCTCAACATGATAAAGGCCACCTATGAGAAATCAACAGCCAACATCATACTCAACAGGCAAAAACTAAAAACCTTCCCACTAAGATCAGGAACATGACAAGTGTCTACTTTCAACACTTCCATTCAACATAGTATTGAAAGTCCTAGCCACAGTGATCAGACAAGAAAAATAAATAAAATGCATCCAAACTGGAAAGAAGGAAGTAAAACTGTCATTGTTTGCAGATGACACGATAATGTACATAGAAAACCCTATAGACTCCACCAAAAAAACTACTTGAGCTAACAAGTGAATTTAGCAAAGCAGTGAGATACAAAGTGGGATTTTCAGAAATCGAAGACATGTTTATACACCAAAAATGAAATATCAGAGACAGAAATTAGGAAAATATCCCATTTGCTATAGCCACAACAACAACAAAAATAAAGTACCTAGAAATAAACCTAATCAAGGAGGTAAAAGACCTGTACTCAGAAAACTACACATCACTAAAGAAACTAAGGAAGACACAAATAAATGGAAGCATATACCATGTTCATGGATTGTAAGAATTCACATAATCAAAATGTCCATACTACCCAAAGCAATTTATAGATTCAATGTGATCCCTATCAAAATACCAATGACATAATTCACAGCTATAAAACAAACATTTCAAAAATGTATATGGAACCATAAACAACCCTGAATAGCTGTTGCAATTTTGAGAAAGAAGAACAAAGTAGGAGGGATCACAATATCTGATATCAAACTATATTACAAGGGCACTGTAATCAAAACAGTCTGGTACTGGCATAAGAACAGACACATAAACCAATGGAATAGAATAGAGAGCCCAGAAATAAACACATGTCTTTATGGTCAACTAATATTCGACAAAGGGAGCAAGAACATAAAATGGAGTAAAAATATCCTCTTCAAAAAATGGTGTTGGGAGATCTGGACAGCTACATGCAAAAAAAGTGAACTCAATTACCAACTTACACCATACACAAAAATAAACTCAAGATGGATGAAAGTCTTAAATATAAGTCATGACACAATAAAAGTTCTAGAGGAAAACATAGACAGGAAATTTTCAGATATTCCATGAAGCAATATTTTCACCGATATGTCCCATAGAGCAAGGGACATAAAGGAAAGAATAAACAAATGGGATCTCATCAAAATAAAAAGCTTCTGCATAGCTAAAAAACAATCAGCAAAATTAAAACAGAACCAACCATATGGGAATACATATTTGCCAATGATACCTCAGAAAAGGTTTGATCTTCAAAATATATAAAGAACTCACACAACTCCACTCCAGGAAGACAAACAATCCAATTAAAAAATCAGCAAAGGACCTAAACAGACACTTCTCCAAGGAGGACATACAGAGGGCCCAGAGACATATGAAAGGATGCTCAACATCACTAGCTATCAGAGAGATGAAAATTAAAACCACAATGAGATACCCCTTCACATGGGTCAGAACAGCCATCACAAACTCATCAACAAGCAAGTGCTGGTAAGGATGTAGAGAAAACTGAACCATAGTACACTGTTGGTGGGAACGCAGGCTGGTGCAGCCACTGGGAAAGCAGTGTGGAGTTTCCTCAAAAAACTAAAGTTGGAAGTGCCATTTGACCCAGCAATTCCACTGCTGGGATTATACCCTAAGAATCCTGAAACATCGATTCAAAAGAACCTAGGCACCTCAATGTTCATGGCAACATTATTTATGACAAACAAGTGCTGGAAACAGCCAAAGTGCCTGTCGGTAAATAAGTGTATCAAAAAACCATAGTACATTTACACAATGGAATACTACACAGCAGAAAGAAAAAAGGAGCTCCTACCCTTCACAACAGCACGGATGGAACTAGAGAGCATTAGCTAAGTGAAATAAGCCAGGCAGTGAAGGGCAAATACCATATGATCTCACCTATAGGTGGAACCTAATCAACAACACAAACGAGCAAGCAAAATAGAACCAGAGACAGAGAAATAAAGAACCAACTGACAGTGACCAGAGGGGAATGAGAAGGGGATAACAGGGGTGAATAGGGGGGGAAGGGTCAAGTCAATGAATATGTACAAAGAACCCATGGACAAGGACAACATAGGGGAGGACTGAATGTGCGTGGTGGACAGGGCAAGGGAGAGGAATGGGGGGAAATGGAGGCAACTGTAACTGAACAACAATAAAAAAATTTTAATTAAAAAAAAAAGCCCTAGCTGGTGTGGGTCAGTGGTTGAGTGCCTGCCTGCAAGTCAGTAGGTCACTGGTTCCAATTCCCAGTCAGGGCATATGCCTGGGTTGCAGGCCAGGCCCTCAGTAGGAGGCATGGAAGAGGCAACCATACAGTGATGGTTCTCTCCCTCTTTTTCTCCTTCCCTTCCCCTCTGTCTAAAAATAAATAAATAAAACCTTTTTTTTAAAAGAGCATATATAACTCAACACCAAAAAAACAAAAAATCCAATTAAAAAATGGGCAGAGACCTAAATAGACACTTCTTTTTTTTTTAAAGATGAAAAAGGTCGTCTTTATTGCTACGCACTGTTTTACTTTTCTTTTTCACAGTATAACATCCTCGCTCCCTCTGACTTTGTTGATCACTTCTCCCTCTCTCTCTCTCTCTCTCTCTCTCTCTCTCTCTCTCTCTCTCTCTCTCTCTCTCTCTCACTTTCTCCCGCCTCTCTCCCTCCCTTTCCTCCAGTTTTATTACTTATTTGACAGGTCATATCATTTTCTCAGGGTAACCTTCCATAACACTTCAGGCAAGATTAGGCAGTTCCTTTTTATATGTGCCCCTAGCACCTGAACCATATTTTTCTTCTTCTTTTTTGGATCATTTATCACAATTATACTTACTTGAGGGGAAGAGGGCAGTTTTGTTATTTGTCTGATGTCTGGTTCTCTTCTCCACTAGACTGCAAACTCCATGAAGGCAGAGGCCGTGGTTATTTGCACCAGGCTGTGGCTCCCATCCAGTGCCCAGCACAATGCCTAGGACACTGAGTGAATAATGAATGAATATATTTTAAGGCTGTTCTTTGACCTGCTGTCATTCCTTTCATTTTTTTTTGCATCTCTTTTCATCCTCCTACTGTATTCTAACATTTAGCATTCTTTAACCACTCACATTCACGTTCATCTACTCATTCGTATGTTCTTTCTCTGACCTTGCCTCTCTCTCTAGATTATTCTTCCTCTTTCTTTTAAATTTTATTTTAATCATTGTTCAAGTACAGGTTTCTCCCCTTTACTCCCAATCCAGCCCACCCACCCCTCCCTCTCAACTTCCCTCCCATTACCACCCTCCCCCTAGTTTTTGTCCATGTGTCTTTTAACTTTGTTCCTGTAAACCCTTCCCCTTTTCCCCTGAAACTCCCTCTTCTCTCTCTGGTCACTTTCTGCCTGCCCTCTATTACAGTGTCTTTGACTATATTTTCCTTGTTTCTTTGTTTTGTTGTTTAGGTTCCTGTTAAAGGTGAGATCATACGGTATTTATCTTTCACTGCCTGGCTTATTTCGCTTAGCATAATGCTTTCCAGTTGTATCCATGATGTTGCAAAGGGTAGGAGCTCCTTCTTTCTTTCTGCTGCATAGAATTCCATTGTGTAAATGTACCATAGTTTTTTGATCCATTCATTTACTGATGGGCATCTAGGTTGCTTCCAGCACTTAGCTATTGTAAATTGTGCTGCTATGAACGTTGGGGTGCAAAGGTTCTTTTGGATTGGTGTTTTAGGATTCTTAGGATATAGTCCCAGCAGTGGAATTGCTGGGTCAAAAGGCAGATCCATTTTTAATTTTCTGAGGAAGTTCCATACTGTTTTCCACAGTGGTTGTACCAGTCTGCAGTCCCACCAACAGTGCACTAGGATCCCCTTTTCTCCACAACCTCTCCAACACTTGTTGTTTGTTGTTTTGCTTATGATGGCCATTCTGACTGGTGTGAAGTGGTACCTCATTGTGGTTTTAATCTGCATCTCTCTGATAGCCAGCGATATTGAACTTCATTTCATGTGATTTTGGATCTTCTGTATGTCCTCCTTGGAGAAGTGTCTGTTCAAGTCCTTTGCCCATTTTTTAATTGGGTTGCTTGTCTTCTTAGAGTGTAATCGTGTAAGTACTTTATATATTTTGGAGATTGAGCCCTTGTCTGAGGTATCATTGGCAAATATGTTTTCCCAGACAGTTGATTCTCTTTTTATTTTGATACTGTTTTCTTTAGCTGTGCAGAAGCTTTTTATTTGATGAGGTCCCATTTGTTTATTCTTTCCTTTATGTCCTTTGCTCTAGGGGACATGTCTGTGAAAAAGTTTTTGCGTGATATATCTGAGATTTTCCTGCCTATGTTCTCCTCTAGTACTTTAATGGTGTCACAGTTTATATTTAAGTCTTTTATCCACCTTGAATTTATTTTTGTATAAGGTGTAAGTTGGTGTTCTAGTTTCATTTTTTTGCACATAGCTGTCCAGTTCTCCCAGCACTATTTGTTGAAGAGGTTATTTTTACTCCATTTTATGTTGCTGCCTCCTTTGTCAAATATCCATTGACCGTAGAGACTTGGGTTTATTTCTGGGCTTTCTGTTCTGTTCCATTGGTCCATGTGCCTGTTTTTATGCCAGTACCAGACTGTTTTGATTACTGTGGCCTTGTAGTATAGTTTAGTGTCAGGTGTTGTGATCCCTCCTACTTTACTCTTCTTTCTCAAAATTGCAGTAGATATTCAGGGTCGTTTATGGTTCCATATAAATTTTTGAAATGTTTGTTCTATGTCTGTGAAATAAGCCATTGGTACTTTAATAGGTATCGTGTTGAATGTGTAAATTGCTTTGGGTAGTATGGACATTTTAATGATATTAATTCTCCCAATCCATGAACGTGGTATATGTTTCCATTTGTTTGTGTTAGATAGACACTTCTCCAAAGAGGACATACAGATGGCTGATAGACATATGAATAGATGCTCAATGTCACGAATCATCAGAGAAATGCAAATTAAAACCAAAATGAGATATGGCTAGCATCAATAAATCAACAAAAACAAGGGCTGACAAGGAAGTAGAGAAAAGGGAACCCTATTGCATTGTTGGTGGTAATGCAAATTGGTGCAGCCACTATGGAAAACAGTATGGAGGATCCTCAAAAAATTAAAAATGGAATTGCCTTATTACCCAGCAATTCCTGCCTAGAAATAAACCTTTTCATACTTGGTCAAATGGTTTTTTCAACAAATGTGATAAGACCATTCATTCAATGGAGCAAGAACTGTCTTTTCAACAAACTGTGCTGAGAAAACTGATATCCTCATGCAAAAGAATGCACTTGGACCCTTACCTAACACCATATACAAAAATATAAATTCAAAATAGGTAAAAGGAACTAAAACCATGAAGCTCTTAGGAGAAAACTTAGGGGAAAAGCTTCATGACATTAAATTTAACAGTGATTTCTTGGCTTGTTGGACACCATAGGCACAAGCAACAAAAGAAAAAAAATGGACAAATTGTATACCAAAAGATATTGTTGACATAGTGAAAAGGCAAGCCAGTGAGTGGGAGAAAATATTTTCAAACCGTGTATCTGATAAGAGATTAAAATCCAGAACACATAGTCAACTAAAACTCAATGACAAAAGACAACTGACCTGATTTTAAAATGGGCAGAGGACTTGAATAGATATTTTCCCAAAGAAGTTATACAGTGGCCAATAAGCATATGAAAAGATGTTCAACATCACTAATCATTAAGGAAATGCAAATCAAAACCATAAGGAGATACCACTTCACACCCTTTAGGATGACTATTACAAAACAAAAAGCAAAGAGAAATTAAAAAGTGTTGCCTCTGGTAGGCAACCCATACACTGTTGGTGGACATCAAAAGTGGTGCAGCAATTATGGAAAACAATATGGCACTTGCTAAAAAGTTAAACGTAGAGTAACCATATGATCCAGCGATTTTATCTGTGGGAATATATCCAAAATAATTGAAAGCAGGGATAAATTTAACAACAGAAAAAAAAAGGAAATGAAAAAGTGATTGACTATGACAAATATTGGTGAGGATATGGAGTGATGGGATCTGCCATACACTGCTCACCGTAATATAAACTGGGACAGCCCCATTGGAAAAGCAATGTGTCTGTCAATTATTTCTTTTTTAAATTATACTTTATTGATTATGCTGTTACAGTTGTCCCAATTTTCCCTCCTTTACCCACTCTACCCAGAACCTTACCCCTCAGACAATCCCCCACCATTATTCATGTCCATGGGTTATGTGTATAAGTTCTTTGACTACTCCACGTCCTACACTGTACTTTACATCCCCATGACTTTCCCGTTTGTACTTCTTTTTTTTAAAGATTTTATTTATTCATTTTTAGAGAAGAGGGAAGGGAAGGAGAAAAAGATGCCGATGTGTGGTTGCCTCTCACTTGCCCCCTACTGGGGGCCTGGCCTGCAACCCAGGCATGTGCCCTGACTGGGAATGGAACTGGTGACCCTTTGGTTCACAGCCCGCGCTTAACCCACTGGACTACACCAGTCAGGGGTATTTGTACTTATTAATCCCCTCACTGTTGGAAGCCATCTTGCCTGGTTTCAGGGATTGTAGCCTCATTAACAGACAAGAGTCGCACAGCAAGGGCTCAGTGAAAAGGCTTCGGTGCCATGAGCCACTAAGGAGACAGAACCTATCTTACCCCTGCCTCCCTCACTTCACCCTGCTTGGCCCCAAAACACGGCTGGTTAGTCAATGACAGGTAAGATTCCTTGAAAGAGAGACAACCTAAGTTAGGCACAGCCACAAAAAGGGCCATCAGGGAAGGACTTACGGGACTATAGAGAAGGGGCAGTAAGACCCTTACCCTTTATCCTACCCTGAGTCCTCATTCTATCTGTAAGAAGTCTCCTAATTTCTTGACTGCTTTGCTCCCCCGCACCTTACTCAGACTGAAAATGCCGGAGGCAGCTGCAGCCTTGTACTGGAACTGACGGCTCACAAGGGCAATCAGGCCTGATAAAGAATGTACACTGTTTCCATCGAGGCTTGCTCTGCCTAGCGTTAACCCTGTTGGTATGAACCAGACGTTTGAGCTCAAAGCTTAGGGAGTGAAACTCCCTAGTTCAACACACACACCTCAACAACCTTTGGTGTCAGCATATCACTTACCCTGACCAGAGACAATCCCTGTGTCTCTTCAGTTATTATCTGTAGATGATGTCAGTTTCTCATGACTGTAACTTTTTGGACATTGATTGATGAGCTTTACATGCATACTATGTATCTCTGTGTGAGCTGAACACAGGGATACATAATATGCAGGCAAATAAATACCCAGGCAAAGGGTGCTCAAGGCTCTTCTCCTCTGAGAGATTAGTCAGCCTTTTCTCCCCAAGCAAATCTTGTCTTGGAAGTCTCATTTCATCCAAGACGGCTGGGAGGACTCTGCTGGACAGAGACTCCTATACCTCACCTCTTCACCCATTCCCCTACCCACCCCTCCCATCTCGCAACCATTAAAATGTTCTTCATATCCACGATTCTGTCTCTGCTCTTCTTGTTTGCTTAGTCTGTCAACTATTTCATTTGGATATTACACATATACATTAATAATTTCACTCCTAGGCAGATAATTTTGAGCAATATCTGCTTAGGTGTGCCAGCATACACGTACAAGATATATAGCAACATTGTTCCTTATTTCAAAAAAATAAAAAAAGAAATAAAATCTTACAAACAGAACACTTAAACTGTGATTTACTTATTCACTGGAACGCCATAAACAAACAATGAAACTAAACACTTACAGACATCTGTAACAACTTGGCAAACAGGCTATTGAAATACAATGAATTAGCTCCGTGGCTGGGCGCCCCGTCATGTAGGTTATGCCCACAATCCCTCTCCAGGGTCCACTTTGGCAGCTGCACCCTCGCTCACCCGGGGAACTCTGGCGGCAGTGACAGCGATGGTGCATGTCGGGGCCCGAGGTGGAGCTGACCCGAGGCTGAGAAGAGCCTGAGCGAGTCAGGGTCAACCACCAAGTGGTTGGGGGCTGTGGGGTTCCCGCCCGCCGTTTTCCAGCCATCTGGGTCACGTTACTTGCTGGAAGCCCAGAATTCCGTGCCTCCCAAGCCCTGGCCCCCTTGCAGGAATGTTCAAAATTGAATACCAGGGGGGTGCATTTGTTGAAATCTTTAGTGCTCAGGGGAACAATCCTGGAGCAAAATGGAAGATTCTTGGCAGTACATCTGTGATTTGGAAAGAATTTGATAAAGAAGTTAAAAGTTTTGTGTTTGTCCTGGAAGGCAGCAGCCAAACAAACAAAATTCAGTTACCAAAGGAGAATAAGCAGATCCTTGGACTGATCCAGAGGTTTCTTGCACTTCAGATTTACATACCCCTGGGACAAGACTTCTCCACCCAATTGTTGTAAGATATATGTATTACTTCTTTCAATGTTTTATATGTATTAGACATATGATCAAACAGTATAAATAGTCATTAATTACAAGTGGCAGTTTTTGCATTAAAGAGCAGTGACTTATCAAGTTGACATGAAGTAATTAAACTAATTGAGCTATACTTCTTAGATAGCACTAGTCTGGCATTTCCTTAGAGGAAGGAAGCAAATTTCATCTGTTTTATAAATATCAGAGGATTATGAATTGGGCAATAAACAACCTATAACATGAAGAAATAATCCAAAAGTTTGAGATTTTGATTCAAATGAAGAGTGATGCTATGTTTTATGCTACCTGCTATTGAAAACTATGTTTTATTTAAAATTGATTGAGGTTCTACCCAAGATGGAGGTGTAGGTAGAAACCCTTCACTTCCTTGCATAACTAAAAGGAGGATAACAACCAATCTAAAATCAATAAACAACCAAAAGCGCCAGAAAATCAAACTGCATGGAACTCCAACAACCAAGAAATTAAAGAAAAAGTCAATCAGAACAACCAGACTTGTATGCCAAGAGAAAGATATATGGCCCAAATGAAAGAACACAGCAAAACTTCAGAAAGAGAGTGATGAGCAGATAGCCAACCTATCTGATGGAGCATTTGAAGCCCTGGTAATCAAAATGTTCACAGAACTGATTTGGCTTGGTCAAAATATGAAAAAACAAATGAAAGATACCCAAAACAAAATAAAGAAAATATTCAGGGAACCAACAGTGACAGGAAAAAAAACAGGACTCAAAGCAATGAATTGGAACAAAAGGGAAAAATAAACATCCAGCCTGAACAGAATGAAAAAATTAGAATTCAAAAAAGTGAAGAGAGACTTATGAACCTCTGGAACAGCCTGAAATGTTCCAATACCCAAATTATAGGGGTGTCAGAAGGAGAACAACAGCAAGAAATTGAAAACTTATTTGGACAAATAATGAAGGATAACTTCTCCAATCTGGTGAAGGAAATAGACTTCCAGGAAGTCCAGGAAGCCCAGAGTGTCCTAAAGAAGTTGGACCCAAAGAGGAACACACCAAGGCACATCATCAAGTTACCCAAGATTAAAGATAAAAAGAGAATCCTAAAAGCAGCAAGAGAAAAGGAGTCAGTTAACTACAAGGGAGTTCCCATTAGACTATCAGATGATTTTTCAAAAGAGACCTTGCAGGCAAGAAGGGGCTGGAAAGAAGTGTTTGAAGTAATGAAAGGCAAGGACCTACATCCAAGATTGCTCTATCCACCAAAGCTTTCATTTAGAACGGAATGGCAGATAAAGTGCTTCTCAGATAAGGTCAAGTTAAAGGAGTTCATCATCACCAAGCCATTATTATATGAAATGTTAAAGAGACTTATCTAAGAAAAAGAAGATAAAAAATATGAACAATAAAATGACAAAAAAACACAATTAGCAACAAATGAACCTATAAGAAAAGAAAAACAACCAAAACAAAAACTAAGCAAACAACCAGAACAGGAACAGAATCAGAGAAACAGACACCACATGGAGATAGTTCAGTGGGGGGGAGGGGGAAGGCAGGAATAGGGGGAAAAGATACAGGAAAGAAGAAGCAAAATGGTAGGCATATGGAGAGTGGTCAAAAATGGTATAGGAAACAAAGAACTCAAAGAATTTATATGTACAACCCTGGACATGAACTAAGTGGTGGCAGGAGGGAATGCTGAAGGGTTGGAGCGTGCAGGGTGGAGGGGGGATAAAGAGAGAAAAATTGGGAAAACTGTAATAGTATAATCAGTAAAAATACTTTTAAAAATTGATTTAAAAGAAATAAAATGAGGTCTCAAAAGAAAACAAATAACATAATTTTATTTGTATGAAAATTCTAAAGTTCAAAATTATCCATAGTGTTTAAAGATGTATATGTACGCCCTGGCCGGTGTGGGTGGTGGGTTGAGTACCAGCCTGTGAACTGGAAGATTGTCAGTTCGATTCCTGGTCAGGGCACATGCCTGGGCTGTGGGCCAGGTCCCTGGTTGGGGACGTACAAGAAGCAACTGATTGATGTTTCTCTCCCTCTCTTTCTCCCTCCCTTCCCTTCTCTCTAGAAATAAATAAATAAAATCTTTTAAAAAATAAAATAAAATAAAAGGCATACATAGGAGTGGAAACTCTAAAGAAAAGCCTAAACATGACCAAAGGGATTGTTACTGCTATGGAATATGGTAAGGAAATTTCTCGGTTATAAATTTTTTGCCTGACTCTTGTCACATGGATTTACCTTTACACCCTTTTGTTAAAATGCAAACAATTCATGCACCTCTTAATGGTTGTGGTTTACGGTATAAAAGTGTTAACAGTAATATTAACTCTTTATATCTAGTCGAAATAATTAAATTTTTCTCACAAAAGCGGTGGACAACCTCACCCATCAGAAGAGATCATGAACAAGAACTGAAACTCTGGGTTGTCAGCAATTCTGTCTATGAAAGAGGAATCCGTTGGAACACCGCTGCCCGAAGTCCCTCCCACTACGACAGAATGTTCTGTATCTGCACATCATGGCAGCCTCTGTCACTGTAACTTTGCAGCACTTTAAATACAGCTAGTACAATGGAGAGACTGAATTTCAAATTTTATTTTATTGCTTTAAACGTAAATGGTCACATGTGACAGGGCAGCATTAGAAAAATGAAATAAAGTGTCTGCTATAGTGTTTTAAAAATGCAGTTCATCCACCCAACAAGAGCTTTGTTACTACCTTTGGAACATACCCTATTTCAATGAAAAAAATGTAACTTAAACATACTTGAGGAGTAAGATTTTCTTAAATTCATCAGCTAATCAAATATCTGAACTATACAAAGGACACTATTTATCACTCTTCTCTTGGGTACAGAAAAAGAGTACCAAATTTTTTTAAATATTTTGTTTATTTTATTTTTAGAGAGGGAAGGGAGGAAGAGAGAGAGAGAGAAACATCAATGTGCGGTTGCTGGGGGCCATGGCCTGCAACCCAGGCATGTGCCCTGACTGGGAATCGAACCTGCAATGCTTTGGTTCGCAGCCCATGCTCAATCCACTGAGGTACACCAGCCAGGCCCCAAATTTTTATTTGTATGTGAAACAAAGTCCTTTTCCACTTAACAGATTTGCTGTAAAAAAAGTGGCAAACTTATTCTACATATAGTTTTCTATTAAAGAGTTATTTTATAAATAGTTTTGTTAGGCTACTACATTTTGAAAATTATTTACATAATCTAAAATTTTAAATCTAGCAATGCTCAAGTGAATAAAAAGTCAAGACACAGACTGGGAGAAAATATTTGCAAAACACAAAACTGACAAAGGACTGTTATCCAAAATAAACATAGAATTTAAAAACTCAACAATAAGAGAGTGATTTAAAATGGGCCAAAAACCTTAAGAGACACCTCACCAAAGATGATATACAGATGGCAAACAAGACACTCCACCTCATAATGTCATCAGAGAAATGCAAATTAAAACAACAATGAAATGTTACTTGAATGCCACTGCACACCTATCAGAGTGGCCAAACCCCAGAACACTGAAACACTGAGTGCCAGGAGGACGTGGAGCAGCAGGCTCTCTCACTCTCAGTCACTGCTGGGGGGGTGCAAAGTGGTGCAGCCACCGTGGAGGACGGAATGGTAGTTTCTCACAGGACGAAGCATACTCCTACCTTTCCATCCAGCTGTTCTGCTCCTTGCTGTTTGCCCAAGGGAGTTGAAAACTTAACTTTCACACAAATTTGCACACAGATGTCATTCATTCTACCACAAGCTAGTTTAGCATAAAAGGATGAGAAGATTTTTATGGTTTGTAGACTTTCCTTTTAGTTTGTAATTTAGGAACCCATGATTCACATTTACTTTTTATTGATACTCTCCAAGATTCATTGTACACACATGGCTTCTGTCAGACAGGGTTGCACATAACTAATTGAGTGTTGAACTGCTCGCACTAATATTTTAACATTATATTTCATCGGAAAGTAGAGTGAATTGCTTACTTTAAAAAATAAAATGCATAAAAATTACAAGGATTTTGTCTATCTAATTTATGATCTCAAATGGTAATGCTTAAATTAGGACCAGTTAGCAACTTTCAAAACATCTTTTTTAAAACAAAACTATTTTTAAACAACTTTATTGAGGTACCATTGATACACAAAAACAACTGCATGTATTTAATATGTACAATGTGTATGATGGTGTGGGGGTCAGGGACAGGTCATGGCGGGCAGAGGAGGCCCAGTGTCCCACAGTCCTCACATTATGCTGATAGAAACCCAGACATGAGATGCCCTTTGCAGAAAGGAAATCAGGAGATCCTGAAGTCACAAATTGGGGGCATGAACAAACCTTGTATCAGTCCCATATAAGGCAACTGTCTCACACTGGGAAAGAAAATAATCAAGAACAAATTCAGGTCAGTCACTGTAAGTGGTGACATTCTGAGCGACCCTTCAGTAACTCCAAATATCCAAACCCAGAGAATCCCCATTGCCCACTCCTGTTGCCTCCACCACAACCCCTCCCAGTGGCAGCATCTCACCTTTACAAGCTCTGAGAGGAGACACATCAAAGCTCTGGGCACTGTCACTGCCTGGGTGGCACAAAACAGGACATGGTCGAGGCCCAGGAGAGGAGACTAAAGAAGGAACTGTGAGGGGTGAGGTCCCCCGTGGGCTCCTGTTTGCACTGACACAGGGTCTCAGGGGTCCCCCCTCCATACTCACTTGCAGCCTGAGCGTAGCTCCCTCCTTTTCCGCCTGCGGGAAGAAAACATCCTGTAAGAGACAAGGGAGGGGGCAGGGCCATGAGCTCCTGAAGGAAGCCCTAGTGCTGGGCCCCAGAGAAGAAGTTTCCAGAACTCTGACTACAGACCCAGGGCAGGATCAGGAAACCTGAGGAAAGTGCATGTGTGGGGACCAGACCAACTGCCCTCCTGGAGGTCTGCCCTCAGCAGGGACCTCCCACTCTGATCTGCTAGGAATCACAGGATGATGAATCACCAGATTAATCAAGGTGATAAATTTTCCTCTTCCATATGTGCTTTTCAAAGGAGTGTTGGCAAAAAGGACCTCATGCACAAACGTGTGGATGGTGCCTCTCAGCATCAAGGCAAGAGATTGGAATTTTTTTCCCCTATGACTTGAAACTCCCCTGTGGGACAAGAAAGCTCAGACCCTACCCCTCCCCTACCTGAGCACCTCCTTCCCTACATCACAGCTCCAGCCGCCACAGCTCCAAGCAGCACCAGGCCAACGACAATGCCCATGATGATGGTAGTGGTCTGAGGAGGCAGCTCTGGAAAGGGGATGGAAGGTGAGGGCCCTGACCCCCAGGTCCCAGGCTCAACCCTGCTGAAGTCCTAAAGAGGCCTCACCTCCCTGAGAAGAGACTCTGTATCCAATTCCCCTCCTCACCCCATCTCAAGGTCAGGGGCTCAGGAAACTCCCCATGCTGCACATGGCACATGTATCTCTGCTTCTTTCCAGGGGACACCGCTACCACCACCCACTTCTGAAAGGTCCCGTCCCCTGCAGGCCTGGTCTCCACAAGCTCCATGTGCTGGGTCTGGTCCTCCCTCTCCTGCCACCAGGTCAGGGTGATGTCTGCAGGGTAAAAGCCCCAGGCCCAGCACCTCAGGGTGACCTCACCCTCAGAGTTGGGGTGGTGGGTCACATGTGTCTTTACAGGGTCTAAGAATGAGAAAATGTAGGAACTCTGCACTACCTCCCATGGGCCACTGCAGCAGCACTCACATGACCATCCTGAGAATGGACAGAACAACTGGAGTGGGGGTAAGAAAATGCAAAACTCCAGCCTGGACTCCAGGACCTGAGATAATCTTCTGCTCCTTGGAAAGTTTCAAAATAAGGGTAAGAAGCCTAAGGCTAACATCCGAATTATAGGGGTACCAGAAGGGGAAGAGGAAGAGCAACAAATTGAGAACTTATTTAAACAGATATTAAAGGAAAACTTCCCCAATCTGGCAAGGGAAATAGACTTCCAGGAAGTCCAGGGATCTCAGAGAGTCCCAAAGAGGTTGGACCCAAGGAGGAACACACCAAGGAACATAATAATTACATTAGCCAAGGTAACAATGAAGGAGAGAATCCTAGAAGCAGCAAGAGACAAGGAGACAGTAACCTACAAAGGAGTTCCCATCAGACTGTCATCTGATTTCTCAAAAGAAACCTTACAGGCAAGAAGGGGCTGGAAAGAAGTATTCCAAGTCCTGAAAGGCAAGGACCTACATCCCAGATTTCTCTATCCAGCAAAGCTTTCATTTAGAATGGAAGGGCAGATAAAGTGCTTCCCAGACAAGGCCAAGTTAAAGGAGTTCATCATCACCAAGCCCTTATTATATGAAATGTTAAAGGGACTTATCTAAGAAAAAGAAGATTAAAAATATAAACAGTAAAAAAAAGTCATCAAATGAAGGGTTAGCAACAGGGAAGTGGGAGGAGGAGGGAGGGGGAAAAGATATAGAGAATAAGTAGCATAGACAGTAGGTAGAAAATAGACAGGGGGAGGGTAAGAATAGTATGGGACATGTAGACACTAAAGAACTTATGACACATGGACATGAACTAAAGGGGGGAATGTGGGTGGGAGGGGATGGCCAGGGTGGAGGGGAGTGAAGGGGGAAAATGGGACAACTGTAATAGCTTATTCAATAAAATAAAGAAAAAAAAAAAGAAGCCTAAGGCTCCTTAGGTCTATGAGTGAGATAACAGAGACCTGTGATCCTGACCTGGGTGGAAGCTGAGTGGCTCAAAAAACCTGAAGTCAGGCATCCATTGAAGTTAGGAATGAGGCAGACAACAAGGCCTGAGAGTGCAAGTCACCCAGTGCTGCCCAAGGCTACTTACTACCAGTGTTAAAAAAAAAAAAAATCTATTACCCCAGAGATTTCCCTTTCCATCTCTGGAAAGATTGAATCCCTTAAATATCTTGAGAGAAAGTTGAGCCTTTTGGGTGAGTCACTCAAAGTTCTAGATCTGAAAACCCATGGAAATCTTTACCCTCAGGATCCAAGGAGCCAGGAGATGGGGGAAGAATTCTCGTGTCAGTCCCATGTTTCTCCCCCTTTGGTTTGGCCAACTGGATGTACAGCCCCAGCCTGAGGGAAGATCCAGGAGATCTCTGCAGTTCCTGGTACATGCTTGATGCAGCATCTGCTTCACTTTCTCCAGGTACCTTAGAAGCCAATTCACACACTCCCCCTCCAGATATGCCAGGTAGTGCTCAGCTAATCTGGCCACCACCTACTTGTACTGGGTGGTCTGGACCATCTCATCTGCTACTCTCCAGGAGCACAGGTCCTCGTTCAGGCTGATGTAGTTGGCACTATGTTATGCAAACTGCTCATAACAGGAGGAAGTGACCATCAGGCCCCACATTGCAGCCAGAAGTCCACTGGAAGGTGTGAGACCCTGGCCCCAGGCTGGAAGTTAGCCAGGAGTTGGCACCCGTGTAGTCTAACACTGCGCTATATCAATAGGTGGTGATTGATCAGAGCCCCTTTCCTCCTAAATTGAAAACAAAATCCAAGTAAGTCCCTATTGACTCTTCCTGGATCTAGGGGCCACAAGCATCTTCTGACCTGGGAGTGAATATTGGGCCCACAAAACTCCAAAAACAGAACTAAGCAATGAAGAGATAGCCAACTTATCAGATGCACAGTTCAGAACACTGGTAAGCAGGATGCTTACAGAAATGGTTGAGTATGGTCGCAAATATATAGGGAAAAGTGATAGCTATACAAAATGAAAAGAAGAGAAATGTTACAGGGAACCAACAGTGGGGGGAAGGAAACTGGGACTCAGATCATTGGCTTGGAGCAGAAGGAAGAAGTAAACATTCAATGAGAAAAGAATGAAGAAATAAGAATTCAAAAAAAATGAAGAGAGGCTTAGGAAACTCCAGGACAACTTTAAGTGCTCCAACATCTGAATCATATGGGGGGTGCCAGAAGGAGAAGAGGAAGAGCAAGAAATGGAAAACTTATCTGAAAACATAATGAAGGAGAACTTCCTCAGTCTGGCAAAAGAAATATACTTCCAGGAAGTCCAGGAAACTCAGAGAGTCCCGAAGGAGTTGGACCCAAGGAGGCTCACACCAAGGCACATCATAATTACATTACCCAAAATTAAAGATAAGGAGAGAACCTTAAAAGCAGCAAGAGAAAAGGAGACCGTTATCTACAAAGGAGTTCCCATAAGACTTATTAGCTGATTTCTCAAAATAAACCTTACATGCAAGAAGGGTCTGGAAAGAAGTATTCAAAATCACAAAAAGCAAGGACCTATGTCCAAGATTACTGTATCCAGCAAAACTATCACTTAGCATGGGATGGCAGATAAAGTGCTTCCCAGAAAAACTAAAATTAAAGGAGATCATCACCAGCAAGCCCTTATTATATGAAATGTTAAAGGGACTTATCTAAGAAAAAGAAGGTCAAAAACATGAACAGTAAAATGACAACAAACTCACAACTATCAACAACTAAACCTTAAAAAAATAAAAACAAGAGCAAAAGCAAACTAAGCAAACAACTAGAACAGGAACAAAATCACAGAAATAGCGATCACTTGGAAGGTTATCAGAAGGGAAGGGGAGGGGGAGAAAAGGTACAAGGAATAAGAAACATAATTGGTGGGTACAAAATAGACAGGGGGAGGTTAAGAATATTATAGGAAATGGAGAAGTCAAATAACTTATATGGACATTAACTAAGGAGGGGAAGACTGGTGGAATGGGGCATGCAGGGTGGAGGGAAATAAAGCAGAGAAAAAATGGGACAACTATAATAGCATAATCAATAAAATATACTTTAAAAACAAAAAAAGAAATGTGTCAATTTCATCTTGGTTTTCAATTTGTTGTTATACTGTTGTTCATAGTACTCTCTTATAATCCTTACTTCTGTAGAGTAGGTAGTAATATCCCCACTTTCATTTGATTTTAGTAATAAAATTTCTCTCCTTTTTTCTTAATCATCCTAACTAAATTTTTGTCAATTCTGTTGATGTTTTGAAAGAATCAGCTTTTGATTTCACTGATTTCTTGATTGTTTCTCTACTTTATATGTTATTGATCTCTGCTCTTATATTTATTATCTCTTTCTATTAGTCTTGGATTTAGTTTATTTTTTTCATTGAGTTTATTAAGTTGTAATTTAAGCATTTGCAGCTATAAATTGCCCCCATCACTGCTTTCATTGTACCCCATAATTTAGGTATGCTGTATTTTCATTTCCATTTGTCTCTAATTACTTCCTAAGTTCTCTTGTGATTTCTTTATTTTTGACCCACTGTTTTCTTTTTAGTGTGCTACTTAATTTTTATAAATGTGTATTTTCCAGTTTTCCTTCTGCTACTGATTTCTGACTTCCTCTCATTGGGTTGGAAGAGATAGTCTGTGTGATATCTACCTTTTTGAATGTCCTAATATGTAATGTATTCTGAAGAATGTCTCGTGTGCATTTGAGAAGAATATGCATTCTGTAGTCTTGGGTGTAGTGTTCTGAATACATATGTTAAATATAGTTGATTTATAGTGTGGCTCAAGTCTTCTGTTTCCCTACTTTTATCTTCTGTCTGGTTGTTCTATCCATTATTGAGAGTGGAATTTTTAGGTCTTCAACTCTTGTGGGAGTTTCTACTTCCCTCTCTAATTCTGTCATATTATGCTTCATAATTTTGTTGACCTGCTCTTAGATGTTAAAGTTCATCATTGTTACATCTTCTTGCTCTATTGAAACTGTAATTAATATACAATCTTCTTTGTCTCTTCTAAACTTGTTTGATTTACAGTCAATTTTGTCTGGTAATAGAATAAACATCTCAGCTTTCTTTGGGGTACTGTATGCATCTAATGTTTTTTTTCCATCCCATCACTTTCAAATTATTTGTGTCTTTGGGTAAAGTGAGTCTCTTGTAGACACCATATAGTTAGATCATCTTTTCCATTTTGCCAACCTCTGCCTTTTTATTGAAGGGTTTAATCCATTTAAAGTAATTATGAGAAGACCCAAGATGGCAGCATATTAGATGGAATCTATATTAACCTCCTCCCAGGACCAAACTGGAATTACAACCAAGTTATTTATAGAAAAATCACCCTGAATAACCAACTGAAAACTAGATAGAGAGAATGTTTATAACCAAGGACTTACAGAAGCCACATAGAGACTGGTAGGAAGTGCAAAGGCACAAGAGTGCTGGCTGGGCTTCCACAGACAGTAGCTGAGTGTCCAGAGGCATACCTCAGTTGCAGGGGATTCCCCCTGAAAACTATGAAGTCTAAACCTTAAGCCGGGTTTCCAAGCCTAAAGCACCAGAACCAGGAAAGACATCCACATAACATCTGTCTGTGAAAAAGCAGCAGAGATTTTGTCCACCAGGGAGAGACAGCTAGAAATGCAGCCACCCTCTTAAAGGTTCAGCAAACAAAATTTTGTTCACAACCATTCAGCCTGGGATCTGGTAGAAGGAGGGGAGAGTGGACTAGAGCTACATGAGGAAAGTCTGGGGTTGGTGGCTCTGGAGAGAGAGCTGAGGGGTTAGCCACCAGAATCCCTGTGCTGAGTCATCACACCATACTGCAGAAGCTATCATTCTTAGGCAGAGTACTCCCCTCCATGGGGCATCAGCATGGGGGGAAGTAATAGCCACACCCACAGGAATCCCTGTGGTCCCACCCTGTGAAGCTTACACTCTGCTGAGGAGTACAGCTGGATGTTGATTCGGTAACTAAGCCCAATAAGCAGCCTGTATGCAAAGGCAGACCTCTAGGTGCTTTGAGACTTTTGATGACATTCCCCCAGGCTCAGTGCTGATAAAAGCTAGCCTTCATGTTCAGCTTGGTCATTTGCACATGCACCCAGGCCCAGCAGAGGGAACCACAAGCTGTGGATTGCTGATAGTTTAGCTCCAAACAGGTTGCCCAGGGTTAGTCACAGGCAGCATCAGACATAGGTCTTCATGAGAGTCTTTCCAAAATGGCCCAAACCAACACATGCAGTGGCCATCTTCGGACAACAACAGAGCAGAATCCAATAAGCTTCACTATGGCATATTCACGGGAGATCTCAGCAGACACCAAACCCTGCTGAGGTGAATTCAGCTTCATGTGATCAGCACCTACAAGCAGCTTGCACACTGTGTTGTGGGTTGAGCCTCACAGTCAGCCAGCTTGAAGGTTGATCTCATGCACAAATGAGCTGAAATTAAGACTCAATTACAATAGGAGGGCCCACAAAACATACACAAGGGACATTCCTCGACCATCCAGCTCAACTAATCAGGGATACTGTGCCACTGGGTCCCACAGGACATCCATTACATAAGGCCGCCCTGCCTAAAGCGGGAGTCATAGCAGATCTACCTAATACATAGAAACAAACACAAAGAGGCAGCCAAAATGGGGAGACAAAGAAACAGGTCCCGGATGAAAGAACAAGAGAATTCCCCCCAAAAAGCTAAATGAAATGGAAGCAATTTATCAGATATAGAGTTCAAAGTAATGGTTATAAGGATGCTCAACCACATAAAAAGGACATAGAAACCATAAAAAAGGGCCAGTCAGAAATGAAGAATAAAATATCTGAAATAAAGAATACACTGGAAGGAATAAACAGTAGGTTAGATGAAGCAGAGGATCGAATCAGCAATTTGAAAGACAAAATAAAAGACAATACCCAATCAGAGCAGCAAAAAGAAAAAAACAATGATAATTTAATAGACCTTTGGGACAACACCACACCACAGGGGCACCAAAGTGAGACAAGAGAAAACAAAAGATTGAGAACCTATTTGAAGAAATAATGACACAAAAATTGTCCTAACCTGGTGAAGAAAAAAACACACAAGTCCATGAAGTGCAGAGAGTTGCAAACAAGATAGGTCCAAAGAGGCCCACAACAAAACACATCATAATTAAAACGCCAATGGTTAAATCAAAGACAGAATCTTACACATTGCAAGACAAAGACAGTTACCTACAAGGAAATTCCCATAAGACTCTCAGAAGATTTCTTAACAAGAACATTTTGGGGCCACCAGGGATTGGCATGAAGTATTCAAAGTGATGAAAAGCAAGAACCTACAACCAAGGTTACTTTACCCAGCGAGGCTATCACTTAAAATTAAAGGAAATAAAGACCTCTCCAGGCACAAAAAATCTAAAGGAGTGTGTTCAGACAACAACAGAGTACTATAAACCAGTACTACAGGAATAAAGGAAGAAGAAGGGGAAGGAGGAGGAGGAGGAAGAGGAAGAGGAAGAAGAAGAAGAAGAAGAAGAAGAAGAAGGAGGAGGAGGAGGAGGAAGAGGAAGAGGAAGAAGAAGAAGAAGAAGAAGAAGAAGAAGAAGGAGGAGGAGGAGGAGGAGGAGGAGGAGAAGAAGGAGGAGGAGAAGAAGGAGGAGGAGAAGAAGGAGGAGGAGGAGGAGAAGGAGAAGAAGAAGAAGAAAGCAGCAGCAGCAGCTCTGGTGGGTGTAGCTCAGTGGATTGAGTGCAGGCTGTGAACCAGGCACCGCAGGTTCAATTTCCAGTCAGGGCACATGCCTAGGTTGCAGACCATGTCCCCCAGCAACCACACATTGATGTTCCTCTCTCTCTCTCTCCCTCCCTTCCCTCTCTAAATAAAATCTTTAAAAAAGAAGGAGAAGAAGGAGAGGAGGAGAAGAAAGAGGAAGAAACAAACTGAGGAACATAGTTGAAAATAAAATTGCAATAAAAACATATCTATCAGTAATTACTCTACCTGTAAATGGCTTAAATTTCCAATCCAAAGATATAGGGTAGCTGAATGGATAAGAAAACAAGACTCATATACATGCTGTCATGAAGAGACTCACTCAGAATGAAAGATACACGAAGATTAAACATAAAGGGATGGAAAAAGAATTTCAAGTAAATGGAAAGAGAAAAAAGCTTGGGTGGCAATATTTATATCTGACAGAATAAACTTTAAAACAAAGGCTATAGGAAGAGACAAAGAAGGACACAACATAATGATAAAGGGAGCAATCCATCTACTAGAAGATATAACCCTAGTAAACATTTATGTACCCAACATAGGAGCACCTAAATATGTAAAACAAAGGTTGATAGACATAAAGGGAGAGAATGACAGAAATACAGCCATACCTGGGGATTTTTAACACCTCATTGACTTCAATAGATAGGTCTTCCAGGCAGAAAATCAACAGAGACAATGGTCTTAAATGACACACTAGATCAAATGGATTCAATTGATATCTTCAGAGCACTTCACCCCAAAGCAGCAAAATATACATTCTTTACCAGTGCACATGGAACATTTTCTAGGATAGACCACATGTTAGGACACAAAACAAGTCTCAATAAATTTAAGAAAATTGAAGTCGTATCAAGCATCTTCTCTGACCATAATGATATGAAACTAGAAATCAATCACAAGAAGAAAACTGAAAAACAAACAAAGACATGGAGACTAAATAACATGTTACTAAACAATGAATGACTTAAAAATGAGGTCAAGGAACAAATAAAAGTACACTGAAACAAAAAAAAATGAGAACACAGCAAAACAAAATCTATGGGACACTGGCAAAACAGTTCTAAAAGGGAAATTTATAGCATTACAGATCTATCTCAAGAAACAAGAGAAAGATCAAATACACAGTCCAGCTTTACACTTAAAGGACATTGAAGAAGGGTTGCAAAGGTCAAAGTGAGTAGAAGGAAGGAAATAATAAAGATTGGAGCAGAAATAAATGAAATGTAGTCTAAAATAAAATAGAAAAAGCTAATGAAACCAAGAGCTGGTTATTTGAAAAGATAAGCAAGACTGACAAACTTTTAAACAGATTCAACAAAGAAAAAAAGAGAAAGTAACATGACAAATAAAATCAGAAATGAAAGAAGTAACAAATGACACAGAAATACAAAGGATTATAGGAAAATATTACAAACAATTATATGCCAACGAATTGGACAATCTGGATGAAATGGATAAATTCCTAGAAACCTATCATCTTCCAAAACTAAATCAGGAAGAATCAGAGAATCTGAATAGACGATTTACAACTAGTGAAATTGAAGCAGTAATCAAAAAACTACCAACAAACAAAAGCCCTGGACCAGATGGCTTCACAGGTGAATTTTACCAAACATTCTGAGAAGAACTAACACCTCCTCTTCGCAAACTATTTCAAAAAATTCAAGATGATGGAAGAGTCCCAAGCTCATTTTTTTTAAATGTATGGGTGCCTTATTCAGATAGCTGATGATCTGAGAAGACAACGGATTTGTACCCTAACAGATTATCATACATGTTCTTTCAATACAGCCTTTTTTTTATAGGGACAAAAAAGTGTAAGTAAGGAATTTGGAATGCAAGGGAGGAAGTGTAGATAAGGGATTTGGAATTCCAGAAGGAGGTTAATCACACAAAAGCTGCGGTGTGGCAATTTCCAGAGCACCCTTTCATCCTCTGATCAGCAATTTTCTATCTAGGTCCTGGGTCATGTGTCTTGGGCGGTGGACTGTCTCTCCCTGGATCACAGTGGCTCAGATACCATCTTGATTGCTTATGGTCTCTTCTGGAACACAAAGGTTGACTTGTTTGTGGTCTGCTGGAGTCTGGGTGGGCCATACTTTCAGTTCTTTGATGTCTGTCTTAGTCAGCTTAGGCTGCTATAAGGAACTACCATAGACTGTATGACTTAAACAACATTTATTTCTCACAGTTCTGGAAGGCTGGGAGTCCAAGATCAAGAAGCTGGCCTCCTAAGCTCATTTTAGGAGGCCAACATTATCCTAATTCCAAAACCAGATAAAGACACTACAAAGAAGAAAATTAATGACCAATACCCTTGATGAACATAGATGCTAAAATCCTCAACAAAATATTAGCAAATCAAATACGGCAATACATTAAAAATATTATACACCATGATCAAGTGGGATTTATTCTGGGGGTGCAAGGTTGATATAATATCCACAAATCAATAAATTTGATATACGACCTAAACAAAATAAAGAATAAAAACCACATGATCTCATCAATAGATGAAGAAAAAACATTTGATAAAATCCATCACTTATTTATGATGAAAACATTCAACAAAATGGGAATAGAGGGAGCATACCTCAATGTAATAAAGTCTGTATACAACAAACCCTTAGCCTATATCATACTCAATGGGCAAAACTATAAGCATTCCCCTTAAGATCGGCAAGAGGGTTGCCCTTTTTTGTCACTCTTATTTAACATAGTGCTGGAAGTCCTAACCACAGCAATCAGACAAGAAGAAAAAATAAAAGGCACCCAAATTGGACAGGAAGAAGTAAAACTGTCATTATCTGCAGATGACATGATACTGTATATAGAAAATCCCAAAGATTCCACACACAAAAAAACTACTAGAACTGAGAAATAAATTCTGTAAAATAGCAGGGTACAAAATTAATATCCAGAAATCAGTTGCATTTTTATACTCTAATAATGAACTATCAGAAAGGAAAAGTAAGAAAACAATCCCATTTGCAATTGCTTCAAAGAGAATAAAATACCTAGAAATAAACTTAACCAAGAATGTGAAAGACTCATACTCGGAAAATTATAAGACGCTGAAGAAAGAAATTGAAGAAGATAGAAATAAGTTGAAGCATGTACCATGTTCATGGACAGGAAGAATTAACATCATCTGAATATCCATACTACCCAAAGCAATCTACAGATTCAATACAATTCCTATCAAGATACCAATGGCATTTTCACAGAGATAGTATATTTCAAAAATGTATGTGGAACCACAAAAGACCTAAAATAGCAACAGCGATCTTGAGAAAGAGTAACAAAGTTGGCTGAGTGACCAAACATCTCTAGGGTTCTACTACCCTCAGAATTATGTCATCAGCTGCTATTCAATTCTATCTACCCTCCTGTGCATGAAATAAAGTCCTCTCTATAAACTACTGTAGAAGCTCTCACACTTACCAGTAATAATTTATTAACAATCCTTAGATTCTCATTATCCTTCTCTAGGGCAGCAATACAACTTGCAGTAACCAGCCCAAAAAGTTATTTTCAAAGGCTTATATGATTACATTTTCTGTAGCGTTCCCCCAACGCAGGACGTCACCACCAGAGACATCTAGCAGTTGAGTGGCTACTATGTGCCACATCTATTAACCTGGATGATATCCTCTTGGTCTGCAGGCAGTGGATGAGTCAGTCCCAAACCCCCAGTTTTGTGCCTATGCTCTTGGACCACCCCTGATACCACTTGTGTTAGTTAGGGCCCTGTAAGGAGCAGACAATAATGCAATATTAAATAGGGAATATATTTTTAGAGAAAACACCTGTAAGAGAAAATGAAGAGGGAGACAGAAAAGGCTGAGTGAACCACCAAATCGCAATGCAATTCTGAAACCAAATGAGAGAGAGAGAGAGAAGAAAGTTTGGCTAAGTATCCTGGATCCAAGGCAGAGTAAGGAAAGTTCAGAGAGGATGACAGGGAGCCTGGAGCCTAAGTCAGCCTTTGAGAGCAATGGTTCTGCCTTAGTTTCCCTGCTCTGCTGAGTCAGTGGCAAGACAAGCCCATGGGAAGTGTAGCATCAGCACAAATATGGCAGCAGATTTCAGACTGTCACAGCAGGAACCATCAGTCAGTTATGCTTCCTCTACCTGAGGTCTGGGATGTGCATTTTCACGATGTGCACACTGATCTAGTTAAGAGGAAAAAAAATAATGATAAAGGAGAGCAAAGGGAAGAATTGCTGGACCGACACCTTTAAGCAGACGAGAAGGGACGAGGCGTTGTGTGCCAGCCTAGCGACTGACTCCGGCGGGGAGCGTGGACGACTCCCCGGTGGTGAAGGTCCCCACACACATGACGCTGGGAATCTGTAATAGCTGTCTTCTAACGTGTCCGGTTTTCTCAGTGGAGCAGGAAACAGGGTCACTGGCAGTGATAAGACAGGGCAGGAGGGTGGATGTTTGAGCAGAGGATACGGGAGCCTGAGGGAGCCCTTCAGGGACAGGACTGAGGGCAGCAGTGTGGCCTCGCTATAGTCTGGGTCGTGACATTGATGTGACAGCATCAGCATGAGTGTGTGGAGCTCCAGCCTCCTGTGGCTGGTGGGGCAGGTGCGGGGCAGGCAGAGGTAGGGTCACTGGCTGTGCAGTTTTTCCAGGCAAGGCTGACAAAGCAAGGGGGAGCCAAGGGAGGGATTGAAATGATTCCTCATGGAAGTTAAGAGCAGGGAGAAGAGGACCCGGAGGAGTGAGGGAGAGTGGACAGACAGTAGGATCATAGACTGGGACCCCAGTGGGCTCCAAGGGTTGCTGGACTTGATGTCACACAGGGTGGACTCAGACCTGGAAACAGGCACAGCTGTGAGGAAGGTTTGCTGCTCTTATATTACAGCATATGATCAAGTAAACATACCAGTGTTTCCAGAGCTTGGGCCCCGCTATGGATGAGCCAGACAGATGGTGGGTAGAGTGTGGGAAGCGTGGGGTGACAAGGGAGGGGGCCCGGGGGAGCAGGGTACCAGGTCATGGAGAGAGGAGTTCAGGGAAGTGAGAGGCAGAGACTGAGAGCATCCTTGCTGCTGTCTGTGTTCTGTTGCTGCTGTAAAATTAGCACAAACGGAGTGGCTTGAAACAACAGCCACTTATTATCTCACAGTTGCCTCGTTTACACGTCCAACAAGGCCTCACTGGGCTAGGAGTAAGGTGGGGGAAGGCCTCTGCTCCTCACTGGGGCTCTGGAAGAACCCCCTGCACAGCTCATTCACCTGGTTGTCTGAATCCAGATTCCTGCAGGTGCAGGACTGAGGTCCCATGTCCTTGCTGGCTGTTACCTGGAGCCTCTCCCCTGGTATCACTTGTGGACCCTGTATCTCATAACCAGCAGCAGCAACAATCCTTCCCAAGTTGAAATTTCTCTGATTTTGCTACTGCAGCCTCTCTGACTCCAGCCAAAGAAATTTCTTTAATTTTCAAAATTTATGTGACCTGACTGAACAGCCCAGATAATCCAGGAGAATCTCCCTATCCCAAGGTCCTTAGCCTTAATGACATCATCCATGTCCCTTTGCCACAGAAGGAAACCTGTTCACAGGCTCCAAGGACCAGGCTTGGCATCTCTGGGGACCACTGTTCAGCCTTCCACCCCTGATGGTGTTGTCGTCACTGAGGATCAAGGAGGCAGCACTCTGGGAGGGCAACAGTGAGACAGGAGCTAAAAGAAATAGGGGAGTGACCTGGGGGCCCACAGGGAATTCCTACAATGAGAGGAGTGGGGGCTCCAATCTGATGACAGAAGATTCATGGAAGAAAATGTTTAGGCCCTGGCTGGTGTGGGTCAGTGGTTTGAGCACTGGTCTGTGAACCAAAGGTTCACCAGTTCGAATACCAGTCAGGGCACATGCCTGGATTGCAGGGTCCCTGGTGGGGGTTGTGCGAGAGGCAACCACACATTGATGTTTCTCTCCCTCTTTCCCCCTCCCTCCCTCTCTCTTTAGGAATAAATGAATAAGATCTTTGGAAGGGAGGAAGGAAGGAAGGAAGGAAGGAAGGAAGGAAGGAAGGAAGGAAGGAA
>PVIA01007164.1:0-87053 GCA_004024845.1 Tonatia bakeri | reverse complement strand
TGTTTCTGGTTATATTTTGTTTGCTTTTTTTTCTGTTTTTGCTGATTCTGTTCCAGTTAAAGGTGAGATCGTAAGGTATTTGTCCCTCACCTCCTGGCTTATTTCACTTACCATAATGCTCTCCAGATCCATCCACGTCCTGAGGCTTTTATCTCCCTCTTGTCAGGAATCTTAGGGGAGGTCTCTGGGGAGGGTTTCGCAGACTATTCCTCAGTTCTCCAGGTGTGTCCCTTTAGGGCCATGGTCTCCACTGATTGGTCAGTGGCAGGGGATCTTCAGTCACTGCGGTTGGTTCTGGCACCCACCTGGTTTTGCTGCCTTTCTGGGTTTTGCTGCTTTTCTGGGCCTGGAGCTAAAACCCAGCCGAGGCCTAGATGTCATCTCCAGACAAGAAGATATTGCCCTGGGGGGAGGTTCTTGTTTTCCTAGTTTCACCCCCTGCCAGGCGCTGGGGCCTGGTGACCCGCTGCACCTGGCTATCAGTCGCTTGCTTGGCCATTGCGCTCAGACGTCTGTCTCAGTGTCCCTGTTCCACTTGCCAAGGAATTTTCCCAGCTTCTGACTATCCTCTCAGCCCGAGAGCCATTTTTTGCCAGCCTGTGAAGAGAAGCCAGCTCTGACCCAGCCAGCCTCCCTGGGACTGTGATGAGACCCCAGCTCTGTGCCCGGCCCTGCAGCACTGTTTTAAGTTGTATTTTGAGTCAATATTTACTTAATTTCAATAACTTTTGGTTGTTGTGTCAAAAAGTTGCTCTTAAGATCTATTTTCCCCCTTCCTGTGTTACCTCTTTGGGGTTCGTTTTGTTGCTATTAGCACTTTTATTTTTGTATTGCAAGGGGAAATTCATTTGGTTCAGCTTTCTGGTGAATGATAGAAATTCAGCTTTTGGAGATTTCTCTATAGAAGCAATTATGGTCTATAAGTGAAGGAATATGGAGATCTTTTAATTTTCTGGACTTTTTGCAACTCTACAGATTTTTATTTCAAGAGGGTAGTGTTTGAAAGTACTTGTCGCGGTAGCTTGAGTTTTCAGAAGGTTCCTGGAAGGGGTTTAGCTGGGAAACTCTGAGGAAAGGACCTGTCGTTTGGGGCCCTAACTGGACTCTCTGTGATGAACCCAGGCCAGCAGATCCTGGACTGTCCCCCTCACCACCCTGACCCTTCGCCGCAGAGCACTGGCCGGGTCCACCAGTCTATTGGACGCAGCTTCCACCAGGGGCACATGCTGCTTTTAAAATCAGAACGAAAGAAAGAAAATGAAAGACGCTTAGATGAAAGGAAAATTTCCAAAAGTCATTTTAGCAAGTAACCCTGTTGTTGGAAGGTGGCTGTCACCTCCCAGGGCGACACCTTCAAAGGCGACAGCACGGCAGCTTTCAGAGCCTCAGAGTCATCTGTCGTCGTGCTCAGCAACATAAAAAATGTCTGAATTCAATATCTAGAACCAAAACACAGATAGTGGAGCCATTGTTTGCGGTGGGTGCTTCAGGCCTCCCAGGGAGGCAGCAGCCATGCTGGGAGGGGCTGGAGGCCGGGGCATCCTGCCCTCCCGCTCCATGGACCCCCTCCAGAGCCCCGCCAGGTGCGAGAGCTAATGTTTTCTCTCTAATTTCTAGAAATGGAACGACTCATTCTGAACGTTAACACCTCGTTATGACCGAGTATGCATACATGCATTCATGTGCCAGAATTTAAAAATTTAAAGCTGGAGCTAGAAACGTTTTCTTCTGCCTTGTAGATTGTCCAGGATATACCGTCAAGTGGAAAAAGGCAGTTGCAAAGTACTGTGCCCGGTACGATTCCACTTCAGAAAAGGTAAACATATAAACACACATCCTTAGGGATTGTGAAATACACGTGTGCTTGTAAAGCCATGGAGCGGAAAGGCGTGGAAGCCACTCCCTCGCTGTTGACACTGGAAGCCGCGTTGTGGGGCGGCGGGGAGGGGGTGTGGGTGCACAGTGAGGCAAGGCCAGCCCGCTGGGCGCAGGTGCGGTGGGCAGTGAGAAGTGACCAGGGCACGAGGGGCTAGTGGACGGAGGCCAGCTGCTGGGCACTGTTGTCCAGGGGTGCCCAGACTTTTGGCATCTCTGTGCCACACTGGAAGAAGAAGAGTTGTTTTAGTCCACACGTTAAAGACATCGCAACACACAGTCACAAAGAAGTCTCATCGTGTTTGAAGTAAACTTATGGTTTTGTGGTGAGCCGAGATCCCAGCCCCGCCAGCGGCGCATGGCCATGGGTCGCAGCTCAGATACCCCCATTAGACAAGTGGGGCAACGCCCGAGCACGTGGGGAGGGAGAGAATGGCGCTATAAGTGTGTGCACACACTTTGTCTTTGCACAAATGCGGCCACAAGCATGAGAGGGCCTGGGTGGTAGCGAGACAGGGCATTTTGTTTTGTTTTAATTTGAGAGAGACCTAAGCATGTTGAAATGCTGCTGGGAAGGACCTGCGCCCTGGCCAGGTGGCTCAGCTGGTTGAAGCGTCGTCCCTGCACCAAAAGGTTGGGGGTTCAATCCCCGGCTGGGGGTTCATTCCTTGGTTAGGGCACATATGTAGGTTGCAGGTTCGATCCCCAGTCGGGGCGCATACGGGAGGCAACCCATCAATGTTCCTCTCATATCAATGTATCTGTCTCTCCCTCTTTCTCTAAAATCAATACACACATCCTCGGGTGAGAACTGAAAAAAAATTCTATCTTTAAAAAAGTGCCGAGGGGAAGGATCCAGTGGAGCGCGAGGGGCTGACCATCCGAGGCAGGAGGGGAGAGCGCGGCTGGCGCCAGAGCGGGGTCTCTGCTATTTCCTACGTCGCGTCCTGGACCCTCTTGGCCCGAGAGCTCCAGGCCCATTTAAACCTCCAGAGAAACAGAACCGTCATCGCATGCACTCGGAAAGGTCACACGTGAGAACAGACCAACACAGCTGCAGCCCCGGCGGGGTTCGGGCCCGTCCCGTCCAGCGCAGTGAAGACGTGGAGTGTTTAATGCGATTTGTGTTCGCATGAGCCACGGGTGACACCTTCCCAAGGGGCCCTGGTCCCAGTGGTCTCGCTTCAAAGGGCTCAGGTCTCCTCGCTCCCGGTGGAGGGAGCCTCCACATGTCGGCTCCTGAGTGGCTTTCTGCGTGGAGATGAAAGGCCTTCCCGTGCCCTTCAGGAGACTGATTGTAAGGCAGATGTTCTCCCCTCTTAGCAAAACAGGATTAAATGCCGGGTGAAATCAGCCGTGGACACTCTCACTGGCTGCTTTCCGTGAGGTGACAGTCACTCGCTCAGCAGCTTCCTTCTCGGCTGACTTCTCGTGTCGGAGGCTTTCGAGTCTTCACTCAGCGAACACCTGAGGGCCTTGGGACAGCGTGATTCTAGTAGATGGTGAGGAAGGGATGCAAAAGAAACCTGAGAGTGTCGATGGTTTTAAAGTAAACTCGTGGGTCTCAAACGACACCTCATTTTAACCGGCACATGACACCCTTCAACTGTGCCCTGTTACATAAGACACAGTAAAGTCAGCTGCTGACATCTGTGAGGCGGAGGGAGAGGCAGTGTCCATCGTGCTTCTGGGTTTTATTTGCTGTTTCGCCCTTGGCACGGACCCCTCCCTTCCATGAGTCAGAGGGCTCTCTGATAAGTCAGGTCCTTTTTTCTGGCATCTTTTCGTATCCACAGGGCAGGTAGAGGTGAAGAAAGCAGATCCTGTGATCTTCCCTTTTTAAACCAGGGATCCATCCTTAAAAAGCAAGACTTTTTTTCTTTTAGATTTTATTTTGGAATGAATGAGTCTTAAATTTTTAAAGAGTCACAGTTTTAGAGAAATTTTCAAGACCCAGAAAAGTTTGTTTTTAATTAGAAAAATACTTTGAGAACATGTCACATATAAAAATAAATTACAAGAACAATATAAAAATGTTGTTTTACTATAAATAATAAATTGCGTATCAAACATAAAAATAAATGGCATTAAGCACTCCATTTCTTCGCCGGGCTGGACGAGACGGGCTCGAACCCCGAGGCTGCGGCTGTGCTCAGGTCTGCGGGTGTCCCGTCAGCTTTTCTGATGGCGTCACACCCAACAGTGAGGGTGCTGCGAGCCTGCTTCTGCAGCGGAAAAAGGAAAACTTCAAGATTTCAAAATGCGGATTACTGGGTGACGATGAAGCATGCAAATGACAGCAGATACAACTACAGACTGCGAGGAACAGCGCAGGAGAATCACCGAGAAAACAGCCAGGAGAGCCGAGCGACGCTCGGAGAACACAGCGACACTCAGGCACACCCGAAGTGAGCGTCAGAGCCGTAGCGCCACCTGCCGTGTGGCCTCCGGAAAACCTCGCTCCACGGAGGAGGCAGTGAGAGACACATCCTGTTGCACTGAAATAATCACGTATGATTTTATGTTGCACAGTCATAATAAACACACAGAGGCGTTGTGTTATGTGGTGTGCACGACAGTGATGTGTTGTCGTGAGCGTGGTTTGGCATTGTGAGCGTCTTCTGAGAAAGGAAGCCAGCCAGGTGCAGGAAGAGGCTGGCCGGTGGCTGGGTCTGCCGTCGACTGCCCCACCCACCAGGGGGCTGCGGTAAACTCGGACCCGGTGACCTTCTCATGTGGTTGACTGTGACACAGGAAGACCAGACTTTCTTTCCTCTTAATCATGTTTCATGTTTAATCTTTTGTTCCTTCAAAAGAGCTCCATATCGCTAATTTTCAAGGTCAGACTCAATATGATGCTCTCCTTAAAGACATTTGCCAATACAAGGCCCTGGATGGGGATGTGTCCCCAGAAAGGGCAGCCTCGGGCAGTAGAGCTGAGCCTGGCTTCACTGAGGATACACGACATCACAGCACTCGGCGCAGAGCACTGCAGGCCCCTGGCACACGTCAGCCCCCATTGTGTTGTCACAGTGATGACACCGTCGTCGTCCACACACTGGCACCGCTGTCCCTCGGGCCGGCGCCTGGTGTGGGGAACCGCCTCAACTGCCAGTGTCCCTCCACCTGGCGTCCCATTGTGCTCGGGCTCTGGGAGAGCGTGGGCACCGGAGCTGAGCCTCAGATAAGGATGCAGCCTCAGGTGTTCTACAGTGTAGTCTGTTAATAGAAAATTTGAGGTTCCGTGAGGCAAACAGATCAGAAGACAGCTGTCTTTGAGAGACACTTTGTTACAGTTCCCAAGAGGCAGGGCATGCCATATCCTGGGGGCTGGGCAGGGTCGCACCAGGGTCAGCCGAGAAGCAGAGGGAGAGAAGGACAGTGCGGCCAGCAGCCTTTGTTGTGGCTTCCGTGGGAGCGGTTGGGGTGGGGGGGAGTGGGCTCGGGGTCGGCTGGTGTGAGTGAGCTCTGTGGGCCTAGGGCAGACAGCTGCCCCTAGCTGGCTGGTGCCGGTCCTGGGTGGTCAGGGCAGGTGGGCAATGGCCTGGAGCCCAAGTTCGGTGGCTGGGGCGTGGGCCCCAGATCGGTCAGTTGGCATCTGACATGTGTGCTCCCGAGTGAGTTGTTGACTGTCTCTAGGAACTGGCCAGCCTGAGAGAGGTGGTCCTTCCAGGGTCAGGAAGGCCCAGACGTCAGTGTCAGGACAGAGGAAATGAACAACCAGGCTAATCCACGAGGCTCCCAGAGTCCGGCCTGCCGGACTTTCTGGCCTCTCCGTCCTCCCAGAAACGGGCTCTGTGAGCAGGAAGAGGCTCAGGGACCTCGAGTGGTCTCGGACCTTCCCTGTGGTTTTCCCTTCATCCTTCACCCCACCATCGCCGCTGCCGGGTCCTCAGTCGGGGACAATCACTGCCATCCTCGCACCAGGTCACAAGATTCACGCTGAGCCACTTCATGCTCACCCCAGCCATTCAAGGCCAAAGCCTCTCCAAAGGAGCTTTTACGTAAAAACTTGGCCAGTGAGAGAACGTCCGAGTTGTCCGGGCCCAGCTGTCAGGGTGGAGAAGGTGGGTGCCCCTGCTGAGGCGTGCTGGGAGCCGGGAGCGGGCGACATCAGCAGAGAACAGTTCCCTTTGGCCTCAGCGTGGGGCACGCAGTAGGGGGTCAGGGCGGGGGGTGGGGGGGAGACGAGCAGGTGAGGGGGTCTGGAGCCAGACTGCTGAAAATGGAGACGCACTGAGCATTTGTGGGCTGGGGGTGGGGGTGTGAGCAGAGCTGCACCTCAGGGAGGGTAATCTGGGGCCAGGGTTCACATAGCCGAAGGTCCAGAAAGCTCAGAAATGCTCAGCAGTGCCTCAGGGGTGCAGGATGGGGCCAGGAGGTCCCAAGTTTCTTCCGTGGATTCCTCAGACCCGCTCTGCCAAGTGGGTTCTATCATTTGCCCTGTTTTATGGCTGGGAAAGCAGTTGAGAGAGGTTCAGAAACTCACTTCTGAGAGTCGAGCCCAAGCCGGTGTGCCAGCCTATGTGTCCACCCCACTTCCGCCGCGGGCTCCGTGGGCAGTGGGGTCAGACCTGGCCAATGGCACGGAGACAGTCTGCAGAGGCTCCCGGAGGGGGGAGAACCAGCAGGAACGAGCGACTGACGGACCTGTCCTTGGGCACTGACAGCTGGAACCTCGGACCCCGGAGAGCCGGCAGGGTGGTGATGCCTTGGGGTGGGGGGCATGATGTGGGCAGGGGGAGACTGGTTTTATGTGGGATGCACAGCTCCCATTATCTGGCTGGAACAGAAGACGGTGGGACCTAGAACCAGCCCGTTTCTCACCAGGCCCCCATCCAGTGCCCCCCACCAAGGTCGAGAGCTTGGCCAGGGCCCCCTTGCTCCTCAGCCACCTCCGTGCCCACGCTGTGAGGCGGCTGACCCACCTGAAGCTGCTTCGGGTGCACATCCACAGACCCAGCCAAGTGCTACTCCCTGTGAGTCAGTCCACTGGGCCCCGCTGGGGTCAGCTTGCCTGGCGCAGTGCGGGCTCGCTTTTAATTCCATTACCTAATTGGCAGAGCACCGTCTGCCTGATGTCTGCATTGCTTGCCGGGCCTTTCCATTATTCAACCACATCCGTAAAAAAAACAGTGTTCCCAATTAAAACTTCTGCTTTCTCCCGGTTCTAAATTCGTTTATTTCTGGAACACGGCTCCTGTGCTCTCAGACCTTGGCTGGGAGGAACCCCCCGACAGGCTGACTCACAGCACAGCCCTCCTTTCCACGGTGGTTTCTATGGGAACAGACCACAGCTCAAAACAAGGTGAGGGCTCCCAGACACCTGGTGATCCTTAGGCATTTACATACCTTATTTGCCCACCATCTGTTGCCATGGAAACAGGTGCAGGACTGGTTGACCAGTGCTCTACAGTAAACTTTTTCTTATCTAATTTTTTACAAACACCAAAACAGTGCATGGCTTTTTCCTATTAACACCGATTTTTGGAATAATAGTACTTTTTTTGTAGTGAGACATGTATATTTCTAATTTTGACCTATTTGATACATCCTTATCTTTAAGTGCATGCTACCTTATTTCACTTTATAATTTTTCTATGGTAAGCTTATTTCTGCTTACCCAATCAGATCATTCACTTGCTATTCAAATACAAAACACTTAGTGTCTTGGGTCTGGAAATGTGACTTGGGGAAAAAAATAGCACATGACCCGCCATCCCTTCCAACCTCAGAATCTAAGACCTCGGAGTCCCAGGTAGTAAGTGAGACCCTTGCCTGCATTACTGTGACTTGGTTGTGGGGACTCAGGTTGTGTGTCATTCGGGATATGTTTTAGTCTGTGTCTAAATTCTGTGTGCCACATATGATGTATAAAATACTGGTGAGTGCTCTATTAAGCACAGAAGTAGAAGCAATTTTCGGTGAATAGTGAACAAAATGAGTGACGCTCATTTTTGCAGAAGGACAGAAACTACAAAATGGGCACTCGTCAGCAGTTGTGAGCCACGGTACGTCAAACCTCGGCCATGGGGCGCCACGAGGAGAAGCCGCACAGATTGTAGTCGGGTCGTTGAGGGGAAGCAGGGTGAGTTCACCCGTGGTGGTGAAGGAAGGGGCAGAGTGGAAGTGAACGGTGCTCCGTGGCGGACACTCCCCGGAGGACGGGTTCTGTAACTCAGTAGCCGATCGCGTGCTCCTTTTCAGCACTGATTTTGACATGATCTTGCGTGATTGATTCTTTCTTTTTTTTAGCTACCATTTATTCACACTGCCTTTTATTCCCCACTAATGAACTGGAAGTGCCACCAGGGCAGGGATAGTGTCCGCTGTGTTCTGTCCCCACTGCCTGGTGTGGCCGTCGCACACACTGGCTATAGCTGGGGATTCGAGGAGCAGAGGCGCACAGCAGACTGCGGGGCGGAGCCCTGACTGCTTCTCCGCAGAG
This sequence comes from Tonatia bakeri, assembly GCA_004024845.1. Lineage (NCBI taxonomy): Eukaryota > Metazoa > Chordata > Mammalia > Chiroptera > Phyllostomidae > Tonatia > Tonatia bakeri. The sequence continues at coordinate 78,730 of PVIA01007164.1, read as the reverse complement.
CACTCCCCCAGAGCAGGGGGAGCAGGCAGAGCCGCCCGGCCCAGCCCCGGAGACTTTGCACGAAGCACACACAAAAGTGTCACCGCCACTCAGGCCGTTAGAGGCCCCGACCGTCCTCACCCTGGTTTTCGGGTCTGTGTCGTGGGTCACTCAGGTCGAGGTGCTCTGGGTCTAGCTCAGCAGCTTCGTGTTTCTGAGTGTACGGCTAGCCTTCGCCAACTGATACAAACCCCCCCAAATCCTGGTGGCTTCGAAAAGCAACAGCCTTTTCCTCCTGTTCCGTGGGTCTGCCGAGCAGCTCCCTCAGCTGGTTGCACCCACCCCACTCCCCCGGCTGCCTCGGGCTGGGGGTCATCGGAGCAGGAAGGTCCTCGGGGGCCTCCCTCTCGGTCTGGCAGCTGGGCCTCTCCCCTCCCGTGGGCATCTTTCTAGCACCATCCTCACCCGGAGGGCGGAGGCCCCGGAACTCTCAGGGCCTCACTTCTGTCATGTCCTATCAGTCAAGGTCCCCGCCAGCCCAGATTAAAGAGGTAAGGAAATGACTCCACCCTGGCATGGGAGGCTGGCCCACTGTGCAGAGGGGCGTGTGTGGCGGGGAGTCTGTGGCTGCTCATCCACCAACCGAAGTGAGACTCAGCTCGGAGCAAGCCCTTTTAGGACAGACTTTGCATACGCAACAAATAACATTTTGTGGTTTCACACACACACACAAAACCCTAAGAAGTAGTTTACAATTGAAGTGAGAGTTCTAGCAATCTAAATCGACTGTGTTTCCACCGAAGCTTTACCAAGTGGGAAAACCCAACTGCCTATTTCAGCCTGAATCTCACCCTATACTAGTCTTACCGGTGTCTACCCTCAGTCCCTAATTTCAGAAACGTTATGTTTTTCTAACATCCAGACAGGAGTGTTGGAAGGAGTACGTGAAATAGTCTGTATAAAACCCGAGCAGGGAGACCGGTGTAGAAATGCTGTGCTCCCTCCCGCCGCAGCCAGGTCGCGGCTGAGCCCTGGGACTCTCACGAAAACTGGCTTAGCGAGAACTCATCTCTGCAACAAATGCTTGTTGAGCCCCCATCGTAGGCCAGGTTCTACTCCAGGTCCTTGCCGATTGTTCTGTCTGCTTGTTCTTGGCTCCCGAAAGAGGAATGCAGAGAAGTCTCTGACTGTGTGGTAGCTTTGCCTGTCCTTCCTTTCAGTCCTGTCAGCTGTGGATTTGTCACTGCTGTATCGTCCCCCGGTGTTGGCCCCTCCGTCATTACAAAGTAGCCCTTGGTCTCCGGGGGCATTCTGGGTGCACGCTGCCTGCCGGCTGTCCCTGCGGCACAGTGCGTTCTCGTTTCTCCCAGCCTGGGCCTCTGGAATTAAAGTGCTTCTCTGAGGACGGGATGCAGCTGGAGTCTGCTTGTTTATCCGTTCTGATGATCTCTGCCTTCGACTGCAGCATGTCTTTAGGGCAGTTACGTTTTTCCAGAGTTTTATTGAGGTATAATGCACACACCATCAAGCTCATCTGTGTGAAGTGTGCGTTTTAGTGCTTGTCGGCGCACTGGCGGGGCTGTGCCGACAACCCCACAACCTCCTCTTCCTGCTTCCACTTCGGAGCAGCTTCTCGTGCCCGTGTGTAGCCAGTCCCCGTCTGCCCTCCCCCACCCACCGCGCCCGCGCAGCGGGCCAGCTGTCCTCTGTAGATGTGCCTCTTCGGACCGTTTCGTGTAGAACGTCGTCTTTTGCATCTGGTAGCTTTCCCTGCGTGTGATGTTGAGGTTTAACGATACCATGGCGTGTACAGTGGTTCATTTCTTTCTGTCGTGAATAGTTCCGTCATAGGCATCCACCACTCCCTGTCCGTCCACTCGCTGGTCGAAGGCATTTGCTGTGTGTCCACTCTCCTTTAGCTGTTACAGACAACGCGTCTCTGGACGCCTGTGCACAAGTCTCCGTGTGGCCGCCCGCCTCCGTTCCTCTCGGGTGAACTGCCCAGGAGTGGAATTCCTGGGGGTACGGTGAATTTGTGTTTAACTTTTAAAGAAACAGATTTCTTTCCAAAGTGGCTGTACTTATTTTTATATTCCCACCAGCAATTATGGAGGTTCCGATTTCTCTGCATTCTCACCGAAGTGTGTTATCTGTCATTGTAACCGCAGCCGTCCTGGTGACCATGAAGAGAGGATCACACTGTTTTGAACGTCGAGTTCCTCATAACTAAGGATGTTGAGCGGGTTTGTGTGTGCTCACCAGTCGAGTTGGCTTCCTGGGGCTAATGCAGTGAAGTGCTGCAAACTGGGCGGCTTACAGCGACGGGAACCTACCGTCTCACGGTTCTGGAAGCCAGAAGTCTGAAATTGAGGTGGCCGCCAGGCTGTGATCTGTCTGTGTTCTCGGGGAGAACCTGCTTCATGCCTTTCCCTCGGCTCCCGGGGTCGAGGGCCCCTCCTTGCAGCCGTATAGCCCCCGGCTCTGTCTCTCTCGCACGTGGCATTTCTGCCCCATGTGTCTTTACATCATGTTATGAGGACGCCAGGCGTGGTAGATGAGGCTTCACCCTACTCCAGTATGCCCTCATCTCAACTAATGACACCGCAGAAACCCTGTTTTCGGTTAAGGTGGCTTCGGTTTTCGGTCTGAGGTGTTGGAGTTAGGACCTCAACACACCCTTCCGGTGGACACGACCTAGTGCCAACACTGGCTGTTTGTCCGTCCCCTTCGGTGAGCCACCTACTCACATCTTTTGTCCGTTTCTTAAACTGGGTTGTTGTCCTTCTTATTGAATCAGGAGGGTTCTTTATGTACTCTGTGTGCAAGTCCTTTTTCTGGCACATGATTTGCAGATATTTTCCAATGTGTGGCTTGTCTTTTCACTTTCTGAGTGGTGTGTTTTGAAGCATAAAAGTTTTTTATTTTCATGAAGTCTAATTTATCTTTTTTTTCTATTACAATTTGTGCAGCTGTTGCTGTATCTAAGAACCCCTGACCCAACCCACAGTTGATCAGCTTTGGCACTAGGGCCATTTTGGGCCAGGTGATTCTTTGGGGCGGGGGCTGTCCCAGGCGTTGTAGGACGTTTAACAGCATCCCTGGCCTCTGCCCCTTAGACGCCCATATCCTGCACCCCACTCGCTCCAAAGCTGTGACAACCAGAAATGTCTCCAGACATTGCCGAATGTCCCCTGGGAGGCAAAACCACCCCCGGCTGAAAACCACGGGCCTGAGTCAGCACTGCAGAGATTTGCTCCTGTGTTTCCCTGTGAGAGTTTTGTGGCTTTAGCTCTTAGTTTAGATCTAGGATGGTTTTCAGTCAGTTTTCGTGTGTGGGTGAGACAGAGATCTAAGTTTACCTGTTTGCATGTCATACCCAGTTTCCGGGTACCGTTTGGTGAGGAGACTGAGCTTTGATCCATTGGATTAAACGGTGTCAGGCTGTGATGCGTGGGAAAGTTAATCGACCGTAAGTGTGAGCATTGGTTTCTGGACCCCGTTTCTGTTCACATGACCTGTGACCTATATGTGTATCTTTATCCTGGGACCCCACAACCTTAGTTACTGTGGCTTCACAGTAGGTTTGAAATAATGAGTCCGCCAACTACGTTCTTTTTCAGAATTGTTCACTGTCCGTTAACAGTTAGCGTGATAACTGGCATGGCTGGGTTAATTCTGCTGCTCACTCTCTGTGTGCTGCTGATTTCATCTGCGTGCTGCCCGTTCCTCCCGCCTTCTTTTGTACTAAACAAACATTTTTAGTTTGTTCTGGGGATCACGTATGCATCCCGCACCTGCCGCAGCCCACTGCGAGGGAATGCTGGCTGGGGTCTGGCGGGACGGAGACTCCACCCCCGCGTGCCTCCGTTTCTCTTCCTCTTTCATGTGCTCCTGGCCGGTGTCTGTATTTGTTATCAAGCCCATGGTACAGGTTTCAATTTTAAACCGTCAGGTGTCTCAAAGAAGCTCGAGGAAAGAACACATCCACATGTCCAGCCACACGTTTGCCCCACCCCCCACTCTCCGTCTCCTCCTGGGCGGGGTCACCCTCCAAGGTCCCCTCCCGTGAATTCAGGAGGGCACTGATGGCCTTGTCACTCCTGCACTTGAACTGAACTTTGAGGCACTGGAGCCAGGCCGCCTGTGGACCCCAGGAATTTCTAGGCTGAGGAGGCATTGGAATGCCCCCCCTGATTGGGGTCCTGACTCAGTGACACACAGGCCTCAGTTTCTCTCTAAACGGGCCAGTCCCCAACTTCCGTGACCCAGTGCAGTGCTCAGCTCAGAGTCTGACACCCGTGGAGTGGGTTCAGTAAGTGGCGTCAACCCCATGGGGGCACGAACCAAAACCGAGGTCAGTCAACGGCCCGACGGTCCCAGGTTCCTGTCTGTGGGCTGCCCAGTGATCTGTGACTGTCCCTTCACCCCCGTACTGTTGTCTCCCAAGCCCTGCAGCTCGTCACGCTGAAGGTCATATCCACCCTCCCCTTCATTTCCTTTTCCACAGCACATCCTGGTGTAGCCTTGCCTCACGTCTCTGCGGGCTGCCCCGCCCACGCCTCTTCCCTCCCAGCCTGTCCTGCATGTGGCCGCCAGACCATCTTCCTAAAGCAGAGCTTGGGTCACGCAGGACATGATCACATCTTTTCTAAGCTGGGGGACATTTTAAGCATTCCAGAAAGCACAGAAAATAACAGAACAGTTGGGGGTTTGTTCCCTCATCTACCTGCCACCCCTCCCCAGAGTAACCACTGTCCTGAAGGTAGTATAAATTCCACGGAGAGTTCTGTGCTTTATAAAACCCGTATGTTTGGGGTTTTTTAAAAGATTTTATTTATTTTTTAGAGAGACGGGAAGGGAAGGAGAAAGGGAGAGAAACATCAATGTGTGGTTGCCCTTCACATGCCCCCAACTGGGGACCTGGCCCATGACCCAGTCATGTGCCCTGGCTAGGAATCGAACCAGCAACCCTTTGGTTTGCAGGCCCACGTTCAATCAATACCTGTATGTTTTCATAAACAATATACACTCTGTCTCATGGTATCCAGTTTTACATAAGCCGCATGGTACTGTATGATTCATTTACCAACTTGCTTTTTTTTCATTCAACATTACATGTTGGAGATTTATTCACACCAGTGAACGCTGCCCGAGTTTGCCCATTAAATGCCGAATAGTAGTATTAATAGTAATAGTAACAGTACTTAATGTTCACTGTAAGACAAAACCACTGTGTTCCGTCAGGTCCCTTCTGAGGGACGGCAGGTTGCTCCTGTTTGTCGCCGTGCAGCAAAGAGCCTCCCTCTCCCCGCTTCCTGGTGCAATGCACACGTGTGAGCAAGTGTTTCTCTGAGGTTCACACCTGGACCCTGAACTGCTGAGTCAGGGGCTCGAGCGTCTCGCCTTGACGGGATACCACCCAGCGCCCCCCTTAGATTACACTGTCACACAGCCCCTTCAAGCTCATTCCTGTGCCTGTCATCACCTGCTAAAATCAAGTTGCTAAAGGCAGCACTCAAAGTCCCTTTGAGTGAGACCCCAGCCACCTTTATATTTTCTTCCACATTACTAGCTGTGCTTCTTCATCTATAACAATAAACACAGCCCTGGCTGCTGTGGCTTAGTGGACTGAGCGCCGGACTGCGAACCGAAAGGTCGCCAGTTGGATTCCCAGTCAGGGCACATGCCTGGGTTGCAGGTCAGGTCCCCAGTTGGGGGCATGAGAGAGGCAACCACTTGATGTTTCTCTTGCACATCGATGTTTCTCTCCCCCTCTGTCTCTCTCCCTTCCTCTCTCTCTCTACAAATAAATAAATAAAATCTTTAAAAAACAAAGATACTCATTACAGAATTGTGAGGTCAGTGAGTTAATCTGTGGCAAATAATGGACACACGAAATGGATAGTTTCTTTTCCCTTTTTTCTGTCCATACAGCAGTCCCGACTCCCTCCTTCCCCTGAAGCCGTGTGGGTAAGTCTAATCCAGGACTCGGGTAGGTGTCAAGGCCAAGGCCAGGGCATTGTCAGGGTCCCTGAGAGCTGTCTCCTTGGCATGCCAGCTCACGGGGTCTTGGGTCAGATTCTTGTCTCGTATCATGTGCGCATGTGATCCTGTGTGCATGTGATCCTGCTTCCAAGTCCAAGGTGACAGGGAACAGATAGGGATGAGCACAGGAGCCTCTCTGTACCCATTTCATCGGGTGATGGTGATGAAACAGTGAGTTTTAATGCCATTGCCACAATCTGGAAGCAGACTAGATGGATGCCGACTGAAGCTGCTGGAGTGGGGGCTCCCATTTTGCCTGGCCAGAGCTGGCGCTGGGGCAGGCCAGTGGGCAGGGCGGAGCTGGGGTGGAAGCAGGGAGAAGTTGGATGCCCTCCAAGGGCAAAAGGAGGGGAGGGAGGCTGTTCTGCACAGACTTCCAGTAACAGCCTACCTGTGACACTTTTCCCTGAAAAAGCAAATTCAAATTCCTACTATCCCCTATTACTCCCCACTATGCCCCAGGAGCTTGAGAAACACTGAGAAATTCTTACTTTTCAAATCTGCTTCATCCAGACTCTGTCAGGACATTGAGGTTTGCCTAAACATTATTTCAGAACATGTGTGGCTCATTGAATAATAGTTTTTCCTTAGGACATTCCTGCCTGCATGTAAGAAACTACCTTCATTGTGCCAGGGGTACGTTCGCAGTTCTGGGGGGGCAGTTTCTTGTTGGCCTGCCCCACCGCCTCCACTCAGGGCCAGGGGCACACTTGGTCCCTGAGTCTGTCTTTCCGCTGAGCCGCCCCCAGCTGAGCACAGTCACGTGACCCCTATTTGGAAGCAGCGCCTGGTGTCTGCATGCTGCTTCAAGGGCAGCCTTCTCCCTCCGTGCCCCCAAAGCTCCCACTGCCAGTCCCTCCTGGCCCCACTGAGCCCACCAGTCCCCTGTGTGTTACGTGTTTTAATGAGCTTGGCTCTTCAGAGGGCGGCTTTGCCGTCATCACCTGTGTCTTGCTCTTTCCACGCAGACTTCAGACAGTCTCAGCAAGCAGGGTGAGCAGCTGGAGCCATGGGTTAGATCAGAAGGACCAGGGAAGGAGAGGTCTCAGGGTTTCTCTGGTTTCCATCACGTGGCCTTTACCGAGCCAGGCCAGCTTCCCAGAGCGGCCTCCTCGCCCCACCCAGTGTTGCGAATGGGGAAACTGCTGTCTAGGACAACTCTGGAGCTTCCCGCTGCGTCCCCAAGGACCCAGGACCCACTCCGTCCCCAGCCCCCAGCCCTGGGCAGGGACACCCAGAAAGGGAAGGGGTCTACCCCGCCAGGGGAGGCCCATTGACCACGCAGCCCGCCCCGTCACCCCGGCCCACCCGTTCCCTCCCGTGTGGAGTGCTTCGCCCTTAGCTCCCAGAGAGGGAGATCTACAACTCAGTGCTCGGAGGGATCTCAAATTCAAACTGTGGGTAGTGGCCTTGTAACTCTTTCAAGTGGAGAACATACTCGATACTTTCACTTGTCACGTGTAAAGCCCCCCGAACCCATTCTGCTCTCCACGCTCTTTCTATCTGTAAGAATCTGAGTTTTCAAACGCATTTAGTGGTTCCCCTTAGTTTTGTGTTCAGGCCAATGGCTTAGAATCTGGTTTGTCTGGAGTATTATGTATCGAAAGCCTCCAGTTAAGGATCTCATGTCATGAGATCGCTGAGCTGCCATGGGGAAGCCTCGTGTGAGAACATCTGAATTCATCTCACCTCAGGTGCCTTTTTCACGAGGAGCTCTCCGTTTCCTGCAGCCACCGACCGGCTGTCCCCGAGGCCTGCCTGCCGTAACCTGATGCATTCCGCTAAAGTGCATGCAGACCAGTCATTGCGGCCCCATTCCTTCCAACAATGGCATTTAAAACCTCACCCCACTGAGGCGTTTGTTCTTGAAGTATTTCCTTATTCATCACCTCCTTCCTTCCCAAAGGAGAATTCAAAATGTGTTTTGTTTGGCATTCACAAGCAGCTGGGGGGGGGGGGGCTAATTAGGGCGGCTGGTGTTGTTTTCACACTGGCCTTGGCCCCCAGGCATCAACGTGCTTGAGTGAGGCGAGAAAGTCCCTCCCACTGACACTGGGGCCACGAAACTGAAGTAGTTGCCTCTGTCCCAGCTCCAGCGCTTAAGCTGTAATTGCCACTGGATGCACCCTGGATTGCCCATGGCAGCAGAGTTCTCTGCCGTCCTCAGGTGTTCTGATCCACTCAGCCAGAGGGCTTGCCATCCACGGCCGCGTCCGTGGTGGGCCCTGTGCCCACACGTCCACCTCCCCTTGCGGTTTCCTCCGCCTTCCCATCCACAGAGAGGTTCCCAGGTGTCGCTGGAGCTGCAGCGAATAGCGTTGAACTAGGCTCTTGCTTCTCTTCCTTAAGTTGCATTTTCCAGCCCAGCCGGCTCAGCTCAGTTGGCCGTGGCTCTTGACGTCTCCAGAGCCCTGACGACACCTCCATTTGCTTTCCACTGATAGTAGCGTTTCTCAGAAAAACGGCGACGGTGGCTTGTTTGTGTCTATACAGTGTGTGGCTTTTCAGAATCAGAGAACTGAAGGAGTTCCCTCTGGCAGTAAGTTGGGGCTTTAAAGGGTCAGCAAGATGGTCTCGTGTGCAGGGCGGAGAGACAGAGACACCGAGCAGAGCCATGGCCTCCCAGGTCCCGCCTCCAGCCCTCCTCACCCAAGGGCCCTCCATGTAAAAGTGAGCCTCACCTTCGTTTTCCCACGTCCATGCCTTTAACATCAACGCGGTATTCTCCAAAGCAGAGAGAGCACCTCCCCGTGTTTCGCCAGCAGAGAAACTGAGGCAGCTTTCACAACTTCCCAGGGGTTCCGAGTTGGCTGTGGTGCCGGTTTTCCCTCTAGCCCCACACTTACCAGCCAACTGCGGCCACCAACTGCAGCCCACGTCAGCCCTCATCAAAGGGCTGAATGTATTGGGGACCTAAGGCAGAGCCGGCCTGTGTGTTTGCAGGTTAGGGAAGGCCAATCAATCACCAATAAACCTAACTCTAAAGTACTTTTAACTGAAAAAGCAAAATTAAATGAAGGTTCGGGTGACTCTCTTACTCGTGTTTGAACAAGTGGTAAGTCAGGCTCTCACGTGGGTCCCCAGGGTGCACAGGTGGAGGCCGCCTGCAGGGGAGGGTCTCGCCCAGGGACTCATGGCCCAGAGCAAAGAGACTGGCTCGCCAGCCGTGACCAAGGTGAGCCGCCGACCACCTATTTCCATTGAAGTGGGATGTGGACCTTGGCTTTGCCCCTGCATGTCTCGGGTTCCTTCCTGGCAGGGAAGTGGCACATCACCGGCACCTCTGTGAAATCGCGCTCTGTGCACCCATTTCCAGCCGGTGCCTCCGAGACTTCGCTCCCTGGAAAAGCGCTGAAATACTACCCCGCTGCCTAGAGCGCCCTGCCACTCACTCCGCTCGGAGCCCGCTGCCATGGTTCCCAGGGAGCATCGTTCCCCTGAAATAATCACAGATGGTTCCCACTATTCCACCCCCGAGGTGTTGGGATTTTAGCACGCTGAACTCGGAGCCAAGGCGGCGGAATGGGCCTTACCCGGCTATCCCAGTGCTGACCTCAGGGAGGGCCTCGGAGATCACGTTGCCACCTCGGGTCCCCGAGTGAAATTTCAGGATGGTGGGTACCCAGCGCTTGGCAAAGCTGCCTGTGCGGGCGAAGGTGCAGGACGAGGCCGCTGCCCTGGTTGGGGAGAATGAGTCAGGACCGGGGGTCAGACTGACCTTGCACCTGGTGTTCTGGGGAGGGCCAGGGTGGCTGCTCTGTGGTCAGACAGAGGAGGGGGGCGGGAAGAGACCGGGACTCCAGGGTGCTGCTGTGGCCCTCCTCTTCCTCTTTGCCCCCTTGAGCTCAGGCACTGGGGACCCTCAGGCCTCAGAAGACCTGGCCAGCCCACCCTGTGCCTCCGCAGAAACGGGCTTCCCTGCAGGGCCCCCCCTGGCCCGGCTTCAAGGCCAGGCTGTCACGTGGACTGTCCCTCCTCTCAGGCTCTCTCCCACGGGGAACAGAGTGACAGTGGAAGGGCCCGCACGGCGGCACTGTGAGAGGTGAGATGCCAAGTGCTGTGGAATGCACGGTGGGCCGGCCCCCCAGAGGCTCTGTGGCGAGAGGGCGCCCAGACATGCTCTCCAGGGCGTGCACGCTCAGGTCCCAGCGGCCCAGGCCACTGGTGAGACCGGCTGCCTGTCAGGGAAGGCTCTGGGTTGGCCCAGAGCCTGCTGGGTCTGGTCTGCCTTTGGGGACCACCTAGAATAGGTCAAATCCCTGTCTATAAGACAGCCCGACCTGGGTGACACTGTCTCGTGATGGCACAAGGTGCCAACTGTCTGGGTCCTGAAAAAACGCCTGCAGAGACAGGGCTGCAGCCCCACCCCCTCCCCTGTCCAAGGGCCCTGCCCAGGGGCCGGCATCCGGGGAATCCGAGCCGCACATCCCTTGGAAACCGACTCAGATAAATCCAGTTCACAAAAGACAAGGGCATCCAGGATGGCTGGAAATTAGTTTGAAAATAAAACAATCGTGTTTGCAGAATAGAGCTTTTTCTTCCTGTTGACAAGTTGAGAGGAGCCAAATTGCAGGGTGTTGAGTGGACAGGGAGTCAGGAAAGGATCAGCTGGATGATCTCAGGGCCTGCTGTCGCCAGGGCGTGCTGGCCGGGGTCACCCCTCCACCTGGAGACTGGACTGGCACTGGGACTGCCAGCTTCCTCCCGGGTGGGGCCCACCCGTCCCCTCCCCCACCTCCTTCCCCACCTCCATAGCAGGCCAGCTCCCTACGTACATAGGAGCACAGTCCTCCCCTAGAGCCTCTGTCAGACAGAGGCCTGGTCTGTTTCGTACTGACCATTGTCGTTTAACCTGCGAAGGACAGCGCGATCTCCGAGGTCCTGGCAGGGGGTAGTGAACAGGAACCCGGGGTCCCTGACACTATGAACAGTGCTCAGCTGGCATTTGATTGTACACAAGCGTGTAACATCTCACGTATGCTAGCATTTTGTTTGCGACTCCTCTCTTTTTACTGTTGGCAACTTTTATTTTGAGATCCTTGTAGTCACATGCAATTGTTAGAAATAATGCAGAAAAACCCATGTATCCTTCACCCAGTTCCATCCAGTGGTAACAACTTGAAAAGCTGTAGTAAAATTCCCCAACCAGGACGCCAACGTCCATACATTCCGGACCCAGAAGATTCCTGTCATCACAAGCGTCTGTGTGTCCACACCCGCTCCCCTCCCTCTCCGTTTTCTCCTTATCCTCTGGCACCCACTCGTCTGTTCTCCACTCACAAAGTTTTGTCACGTCCAGCATGTTACACAAGTGGCCCTGACTAGCGTGGCTCAGTCTGTTGGGCCCCGTGCCTCACAGCAGAAGGTCACCTGCTCCGGTGCAGTCGACTCCGGTCAGGGCACATGCCTGGGTTGTGGGTCAGTCCCCAGTTGGGACTCGTGGAAGGGGCAGCTGACCGATGTTTTCTCTCCTGTCGCTGTTTCTCTCTCTCTTCCTCCCTCCCTCCCCCCTCTCTAAAAATAAATAGACTTTAAAAAAAGAAAAAAGAATGTTGCCCCGGCTGGTGTGGCTCAGTGCGCTGAGTGCAAGCTGCAAACCAATGGGTTGCCGGTTCAATTCCCAGTCAGGGCACATGCCTGGGTTGCAGACCAGGTCCCCAGCGGGTGCCACGTGAGAGGCAACCACACATTGATGTTTCCCTCCCTCCCTTTCTCCTTCCCTTCCCCTCTATCAAAAAATAAGTAAATAAAATATTTCTAAAAATAAAAGAAAGAATGTTGTATACATGGAATAGTCCATAACCGTCAAGGATTGGCCTTTTCCACACAGCGCTGCCCCGGAGATTCGCCCAGGTTCGTGTGTGTCCAGAGTCCGTGGGGTGACGCACCGCCTTTGTTTAACTGGCCTCCTCTGGAAGGGCAGCGGTCGCCCCAGTTCGTGGAGAGTGCGGAGAAAGGCTGCCGTAAACGCTCGTGTGCAGACACTTGTGTGGCGACAGTTCCCCTCACTCCGGGGCAGAGGCGCGGAGCGCCACTGCTGGGTGGTGTGGCGTTGCACGCGCTGCTTTTTGCAAGACCGCTGCGCTGTCGTCCTGAGCGGGCGTAGCCCTTGTGTGTTCCCGCCAGCGGTGTGCACGTGATCTAGGTTCTCTGCGGCCTCACGGTGTTTGGCGGTGTCGCTGGTTTTCGTTTTAGCCGTGCTGGTGGGCGCGGAGCGATATCACTGTGTTCTAGTTGGCACGTCCCTGACGGCGGAGGTCCTGTGGCCTTGCCAGACTCGGTTATTCGTTCAGGGAATTTGGGGGGAGGGGCGGCTCCCGGGCTTGTCTGCGCCGACAGTCATGTCATCGCCAAAGAGCACAGAGCAATTGCCCCTTTTCTGAGCTGCAGGTTTTTTATTTCCCTCGTTCGCCTTGCTGCTCTGGCTAGAACTTTCCGCACTGTGCGGGGAAAGAATCATGAGTTCAATTTCCTTAACAGTTGTAGGAGTGCTCAAGTTACCTGGTCCATCCTGAGGGGCTTGTGATGAGACGCGTTTTTCTGCCCGAGCCGCCTGGGGTGGGTGGGTGTGTGTGTGTGTGTGTGTGTGTGTGTGTGTGCGCGCGCGCGCGCGCGCAGGGTGGTCCATGGTGATCCCTCACGCTCCGCCTGCCGTCTGCAGGGTCTGGAGTGATGGCTCCTGCTCCGTCCCTGGCACCGGTCGTCTGCTTTCTCCCCTTGGTTCCCTCGTCAGCCTGGCTGGAGACATGACAGCTTTGTTAATCTTTTCAAAAAAAACCAGCCTGTCATTTCACACATTTTCTCTATTTTTTAAAATTTTCATTGATTTCTGCTCTTCCCTTTATTATTTCCTTCATTTGGCTTGCTTTGGGTTTATTTTGCTATTTTTTCTACGTTCTGGAAGCCTCCCATTTTTTAATGTGCCACAGTGCTGTTCGAAGCTGCTCCCTGATGCATTGCCCGGCCGGTTGCGCTGACCTCCGCGCCCGTCCGTCGAGTGGGTGCCTCTGCTACCTGACATCGGCCTCATCAGTCGGCTCTGTGCGTTCGATCTCAGAGCTCCCTGGTCCCTGGTGTGTGGCATGATTTTTGGTCTAAACCCAGGTACCTTGTAGATCATGTCAGCAGGCTTTTGATCTTGTTTAAACCTGTTTTACCTTCTTCCGACGCTGCTCTAGCAGAGGAAGCCGGCCTTCCTCATTCCTGCCAGGCGCGGGCAGCGTGCGGCTTCTCCACTCGCCTCCACCGACACCCAGGGGTGGTGGGAGGGGGCGGAGGCTCCTCGGTACTGCAGGGCAGGATGCGAGTTCCGGGTCCCTCCTGGGCCCCCGCCGCCCCGACTGGAAGGCAGCAGTGCCCCATTCCCACTCCCATGTGCTCCCCCGCCACTGTGGGGATGTGGTGACCGGGGTGAAAACCTCGAATCTCCACTAAAGGGGGTCATCTCACTACTGCCAAGTGGGGGTACAGGTCCAGGCTCCCTGCATGGTCTCCACTGTCACCTCAGGGTGGGGGACCAGCAAGGATGAAATGCCCCCTCCTTCCTTGGCCTTCCCGGCTGTCACCCCGGTGGGGATGTCAGGCACCTCATTACATCTGGGTGAGGCAGAAGTCTGGCTCCCCGAGGCCCACCCTGGTGTGGTGTGGGGGCAGCAGTGTTTGCTGTGGCGTTTGGTTCCTCTCCAGAAGTTCTGCCAGGCTCCCCTTCTCCTGGTCCTTTGACTAGAAGGAGCAGGCTTTGGGGTGAGGTGGGGAGTTTTTTATTTTTGTTTTTGTTGTTTGTCTTCCCAATTAACATTCCTGGGTTGCTGGCCTTTTTAGCCCCAAGTCTGAAATCCGTGAGGTGAAAGAAAACCCAGATAACGCTGCACCTTTCATTCCTGGGCCCCAAGGCCCTCAGCCACCCGCCTGCTCCCCCGTTCTCAGGGTCTCTCAGGCTTGTGTGCAGTGTCTGGGTTGCACTCAGTGGGGAGAACAGAGAAAGTGTGTCCAGGCCGCCGTCCCCGGAGCAAAGCCGCTTTCTCTCTCTGTCGAGTCCTCTTGCTTCCCGACCGTCAGCCGCTCAGGGAGAGCGAACGGACACCAGGCAGGTCTGCTTCCCCTGTAGGGCCTGTGAGAGTGACGGTGCTCAATAGTGATTTCTAGGCTGGCCGATTCGGCTGTTCACGTGGCACCTTGACCTTGTGCAGAGAGAAATTCTGGATTTGTGATGAGGCGGGACTGTTGGGCGTCCTGCGGACCCTCTCACAGCTGCGGCCGAGGAAGCACTCACAGACACCCAGCGTCTTGACGGGCGGGCTGGCGTCCGCCTTCCATCCTCACGGGGACGTTGCGAGCAGAGGGCAGACGGCCCGAGACCCTTTGAAATGCTGGTCCACGAATTGCGGTGGCTGGACTAAGGCCCTCTCGTTCGTGGCAGGCGCCCGCTTGGGGGGCCCGCCGTCTGTGGACCTGCAGCTGGGGTGCTGAGCAGTCACCGTGTCTCCTCTGACACAGGAGGACCATGACACCATGGAGGCCGACCTGGACAAGGATGAGCTGCTGCAGCCCCAGCTCGGGGAGCTCTCAGGCGAGAAGCTTCTGACCACGGAGTACCTGGGCGTGAGTACCTCGTGGCGGGGCGGGGCCCTGTGGTGGGAAGGAGAGAGGGACTGTGGACAGACGGAGGCTCTGCCGCGGCACACGAGGATCTGGTCTGGTCTGGGGCATTGCCATGGTTACGAGGAGCTCCCTGTTGGCCAGTTTGCTTCCGGGGCCCTGGCGCCCCCAGTGGCCCCACTCCCTGCCACAGGCAGACCTGCTGGTGAGCAGGAGAGGGGCCAGACTGTAACCACGGGGCACGCGCCGGGGGCCTTTGTGGCATCTGCAGGGCTGCTCGTCCTCAGCAGCAATCACCTGGCCACTGTTCCTGTGCCTCATCTCCAGGGGGAGATCGCGGTGGGTGCGGCGGTCATCGGCACACGGCTGATGGCCAAAACCACTGGATGGAGGAGGATGCCCAGCAAAGCAAAGGGTGGAGAGGGAGTGAGGAAGGGGCTGAGGACAGGAGGCTGAGCCAGCATGTCAGGAGTGGGAGGGCAGAGAACGAGCAGTGAGGCTCGAGGGGAGGCAGGGGGATGCATGCCTCGGAAAACAGACACAGAGCGGTGTTTTGGGGTCAATGGGGAGGTCGGTCCCGAGTCTGAGTGGCCTGTGGAGTCTCGTGTCTGTGACCGAGCCAAAATCTGAACTCAGAGAGCTCCCGATGACCCTGATACTCAGCCGGCCCGAGAGCCACTGCTGAGCACACACAGCTAACAGGGACAGCAAGGCGGGAGCAAGCTGCTGATCCATCCATCCATCCATCCATCCATCCATCCATCCATCCATCCTTCGGCCAGGACAGAGGGCAGGGTCGGCCTTGGGGCCTGGAGTGTCTCCTTGATCGGAGAGCTCCGGGGTGAGCCAGCGGGGGCCAGAGTGGCAGGTTTCTGAAGGGGGGAGCAGTTACAAGGGATGAAGACCAATCCAGATGGAAGCCATGTGACAGACAGACAGCTAAGTGCTAGGGGTGAAGGGCACTGGTATTAGCAGGAGCTCTGGGCCTCTCAGGGCTGCTGGTTGACTGGGTCAGTTACGTGGACCCTGAAACCTCAGGAGAGGCCGTTGGTTGGAGCAGACAGCAGAGATGGTGACTTGGGAGGGGAAACCGTGTGGGCGCAGGTGTCCGAGCCTCGACAGGAAGAGCAGAAGCAGAAGGCGCCTGTCCACTCCCACTGCTGCTCCCTGCCTGTAGTCCGGCCCTCCTTGCCTCACCCTGGCCACTGCTCGCCTGGCCTGCTGGCCCTGGTCCCCCGGCTGGAGCACAGTGTTGGCTGGGGGAACCTGAGGGTGGAGGACAGCCCAGGGCCCAGCCACAGGGTGCCGTAGGCAGAGGTTTGGGGTTTTACTCCACGTGAGCTAGGGAGTTGGCGGGTCCAGAGCAGGGGAGTGACTCAGTGTGACCTAGTGTTCTGCTGTCACCAGCTCTGCTCTCACTCTGGCTGCTTCATGGAGGACAGGCTGGAGGGGCAAGAGTGAACAAAGAGGGAGGACCGAAGGAGTCTGGGGGTGGGGTAACCACCGCACCCCGTCGTGGACAAGGTCTGCTGCCTGTCTGTGTCCTTGGCGTGTTTCAAGGTCCAGAGGCATCACAGTGACTACGGAGGCACCGTTTACATTAGGTCAGGTAGGAGGTGCTTGAGAGAGGCTGGGAGTGAGAAGACCCGGGTTGCAGGCTAACCCGAGACCCTGGGCCCTGACCGGGCTCCATCTCCCACTGGAGGGACACTGGCTTTGTCAGAGAAGGGTGAGGGCCGTGCAGCAGGACCTGCATTCTGAAAAGCAGCTGTTGAGGACACTGTCGGCACCTGGGACCAAGCTCGCCGCACACACCCACGCTGGCGTGTACGGGTCAGCGGGCCCTTGCACAGCTGTGCTGACACAGCCCGAACACAGCCCCTCAGCTAAACAGCTGGCAGCACCTCCACACGGGCAACCGCCGCAACTGACAGCCTCCCTTGATACAGTGAGAATTTTAATTAAAAACAAGATCGGAACCTGCTGGGACCAGTTTAATCAGGCAGACCAGCAAGGCACAAAGGGACAGAACTTGCCAGTGCATCAATGACCCGGTCGGCGGCCGCCAGAAATGGTGTCATTTTACCACGGCATGCGGCTCTGGCACTCCTGCGTGCCTGTGTACCACCCTCCTAGTGGAAGGAAACGTTCTGAAGCCAGCAGAAAGGTTCACGTGTCCTCGCTCATCTCATCAGGGTCAGGTGTTTTCCGCAGGGATGTGAGTGATAAGGATGAGCACAGAGAGAATTCACCATACAGATGCGAAGGCCAAGTCTATCCATTTCCTAGGGCTGCAGGAACAAATCATCATAACCAGGGTGGCTTAAAGCAACAGAAGTTCATTCTCACGCACTTCTAGGGGCCGGACTCCTGAAATCAAGGTGCCAACGCATGCGCTGCCTCCAAAGGTTCTGGGGGCTCCGGGGGCTCCTTGGCCTGTGGCAGTTTGACTCCAAATTCTGCCTCCACTTCCACAGGCCTCCTCCTCTTCTGCCTTCTCTTTCATGTCTCAGAGGGACACTTGCCATTGGACTTGGGATAATGGAGGATGATCTCTTTGTCTGAGTTCCTCACTAGGTCAGATCTGCAGGGACTGTTTTTCCATACCGGGTCCCAGGCAGGGGGACGTATCTACTGGGGGCCACCGTTCCACTTGCTGCACGAGGCCACAGTAGGGTCTCACGGTAGAAACATGTTTCATCAGAAACCTGAACATCGAGCCGCAGTCATGGAGGCTGCATGCATATGCCCGGTTTCGTGCTCTGTCTTTGCTCCTTAGTCACCTTCGCCTGCGCTCAGTCACCCGATCTTGATCTGAAATCGCCAGCCCGCCGGCCTCTGGGCGCTGGGCCAGTGATTTCAAAGGAGGGGTCCTGCTTGCCACACCTTTGGCTCTAACGGCAAATGGAAGAGCTTTAAACTCTTATCTTCGTAGCCGCTTGTGCCAAAAATAGAAGGCACTTCCCTGGGGAACATGTGCCCCCAAATCGTCATTCACACCTCCCAATCAGTGTGCCAGGCAGATCCTTCAAGATCATTCCAAACATAATGACTTTTTGCAACAGTGTCAGAAAATTACATTCAAAAAGTTTTTATTGAATGGATGCCATTTCCCTAACACACAGTGAAAAGCCAAAAAAGTCGAAGCCGAGGCCTTCCAGAAATTTACGCAGGTGGCCCAGAGCAGGTGAGACCGTGCTGTTGGTGAGGGAGACACACAGCAGCGAGGAGGCCAGGGGAGGCACGTACTGCCCCATGATGTCAGAGTTAGCCTAGGGTTTCCCCGAGTCCCAAACTGCCAAATGTGCTTAAAAATAGTCCAGGCCCTGCCCCACACCTCCCAGGATCAGTTACTGTGCACACCAGCTACTGAGAAACTACTAGCTCAGAGGTGAGGGTGGAGGTGCGGGGGCAGAGCCAGGCGGGTTGGGGGTGCTGGGCTGGCCCATCATGGTGTTCAGGGGTGGCAGGAAGACCGTCCCAAGATTCCTGGACCCTATTGTTCTCCCCCTGCTGGGCATTTGCAGCGACCCCCTCCCTGCAAGGCCAGGCTGTGGTCCTTGAGCCCCAGGTGCAAGCCTACAGCTCCAGTACACTGCAGAGCCCAGGCCACAAAAAATGCTGGACCACAGGGGCCTCAGAAAGCTTGCGACCCGCCAGAGAACAGTCGCTCGTCCTCGGCTTGCAAGAGAGAGCCGAGCGCACATGCATGTGTGGCTTCCTCGGCACTCTGGTGCAGAGCAGCAGGCTATGTGTCTCCGTCGGCCCGTGAGCCTCAGTGAGCCAAGACTGGTGGTTCTGCCCACTAGTCCTTGCTGGTTTCTGCGGTGTCTGGTGTGACATCCACACTATGCTGAGTAAGCATTTAATTCTTCCTAAAAAATTTTCCTGATGTAAATATCTTCATTACCGTGGTTAAGAGGGAGGTAGATATTAAATCATAGAGTCTCAGTTTTCTGTCTTTATTTTGAAGTATAAACTTCCTGTTGAGTTACCTTTAACAATAGAAATGGGCAGATTGGTTTGGCCCGTGTCATGGTGCTGGCTGCTTTACATACCTGAGTCCTCTCGGTTTAATCCCCCAGCAGACTGTGGGGACATGCCGGTCCCATCGAGTTTTATGGAGGAGGGAGCAAACAGCAGAGGACCCTGCCTTGGGAGTAAGAAGGGACCATCTGGACTTTGTGGGGCCTCCAGTGCAGGGGTTTTAGAGGCATTCTTTAAAATAAAGGAATTCCAAGTGACTACTTACTTTAGAAGGAGAAAACAGGGCACAAATTCAAATTTTGTGGAACTGACAGGTACCACAAACAGAAAAATAATATTTTCATGAACTGCTCAGCAGTTTTTGGTTTTGTTTTATGCCCTTTATGTATAAAACGAGTTTATAACTTCTCTACAGAGTGAGAAAAGAAAAATAAGCCAGTCCTTCCTGTAACAAATTTGATCCAATTTTCTTATCGATAGATTAGAAAGTTTTCTTTCGGCCTCACATTGATTTCTGGTGATGTCGAAAGGAACAACAGAAGGGAAGTCCCAGTAGAAGAAAACAGCAGTCTTAAGTGATAGCAGTTAAAGTATCCTACTTGTGCAGATTTTACAAAACCATGTTGCTAGGACCCCCTCTGAGGGCCAGGAGCTTGCGTTCCATTGGCTCCACGGGAGTTCCGCCCCAGTGCCTCCCCCTTCACCCATGTGCATGAGCCTGTTGGTCATGAGACCGTGGATGCAGCTCCTGCACAAGTTTGTGATAAAGTCGGGGGGAAGACCAAACACGCACGCTGGCCAGATTCACCCCGTGCAGCGCCTCTCCTGAAGCTCCACCTGGTGATCACCACACACTTTTTAGTGGTCAGAATTGGGTCACATGACCCCTAGCTGCAAGGGAGTCTGGGAAGGTATTTTTAAGTGTACACATTTCATGCCAGCAAAATCAGAGTCCTGTTGGTCAACAAAGAGAGAAGGAATATTGGGTAGACAGCTGTCTGCTTCAGCTTCTGGGTTATTTTCCATGTGTGTGGACAGATAAATTAGGTGCCTGTACTTTCTTACAAAAACTCATACTGTTTTATAATATGTCATAATTTCTTTACGTGATTCATCCATACTCAAAAACTGGTGAATGGGAAATCTATCTTTTACCTAAATTGATGTTGTTGACCATCTTTTCCCACTGAACACACCTTTTACTACTGAAGTAATTCAGCCAAATCATGGGCTGAATTTTTAAAATCGTGGTTAAATACATTACATTTTCTTTTTTTAGTAGCTGAACATTTCGTGGCAGATTTTGTTGTCTTTTCTAACAAAATCCCCATCCGTAAGAGGTGAAAGCTGAGTTCCCCTGGATCCGTGAGGGGTACACCAGGAACCCTTTCTCTTTTCTCTCCCCGCAACCCTGAAGCGTTTCTGTGGAACTCGGTGCAGGCAGCAGGTGGTTGGACCAGGTACTGTGTAAGATCTTGCACCTCAGAAAGGCTCCTTTGCAGCTGAGGGGCCCAGAGGTCTCACGGGCCACAGTGCCGCTTGCCTGGGAAGCTCAGCAGGTTGTAGGACGAATAGGAACTGGCTGCTCGGAGACACTGGGAGTGCCGGGTGCAGAAGTGCTGGGCCCTGCTCGGGGATTCTGGAAACAGACCAGATCCCTCCGTCCCACAAACCAGACTTGGTTTCCTCACCCATTGAAGGGGACAAATGCCACCCTACCGTCAATTCGTTCTTAGGTCTATGAAGTTTTAAGGACGTGGTGTGGCTGACTGGGTTTCCCAAAGGCTGAAACACTCAAATATTTAAGTGATATGCTTCCTCTCCTCCCAGAAGGAAGTGGGAGGGTCAAGTTTGGAACCACAGGGGAAGAGGAGGCAGAGGGCTAACAACAGACTGAAAAGAACCCCCCTGTTCATTGTCTTCCCTCCCCAGTAGCTTAAGACTGAGCCCTCTCAGCCCTGTGTGGACAGACCCAAGTGCTCCAACTGGCATAACGGGGAGAGCGAAGGCATGAACGGTCCCTGGAAGCTGGACTTTGGGGGCCTGCTCTGTGAGGAGGCCTCGGACCCTAGCTGGGGGCAGCATGACAGGGGTAATCAGACCAGACAGCGGTGTCAGCGACTGCAGCTCAGAGAGCCTCTAGTATGAACTTCACACGTGATACAACGGGAAACAGAACTGCGTTCAGTTCCCATTCGGAAAGCTTCATTACGTTCCACTTCCTCCGAGAGGGAAGAGGCCTCCCTCCTGCCTTCTTGCTCCTGTCTTTTTCCCTTCACACTTCCTTCCTCCCGCCCACCCACCCTCCCTCCCTGGTCCCCTGCAGGCTGGGCCCCACCTGCTCGCTGCCCCAGCTGGTAGCTGTTCCCCAGCACAGACGATGCCTATTGATTTTTCCCCCCGCAGGAAAGTGGTCCTTTCTTTTCTTCTCCCTGCCTCAAAGTAGTATATAAACCCAAATAACTTTTCAGTAAAAATCAAGAAATCACCGGTGTAATTCCAGTTTAAGAAAAGAAATGTAACTTTTTCCTTGGAAATAATCACAGAGTCACAGGGAGTTGGAAAAACCGTGCGGGTAGTTCGCATGCACCTTCACCCAGAGCCGGGCGCCCTCAGGGCCGTGGTGGCTGTAGCCCCGCCCCCGGACCAGGAAGCTGCCGCAGGCTTGGTCCCCCCCTCCCCCCCCGAAGTCCCTCGGATCTCAGCACCTGTAGAGGTTTCTTTGCTCAGCAGCTTTCCTGATTATTACTTTAATACGACCACATTACAGAAACTTGGAAAATGGGAGAAAAATTATTCTCGGTTCTGTCATCCTGCGTGACCTCTGCGTGTCGCCCTGAGTCCTCCCGCTCTCTGCGTGCTTGTAGCATGATCGAAAGCAGCCTTTGTGTGCAGGGTTGTAAGTCGACTTTCATTTAACGTTTTAAATGAGCATTTTCTTTATAGCCTAGTCTTTATCATGGCAAATGGCTATGTGATACTTCAGATGAACATGCCGCATTTTACTTAATTATTCCCCTATTACTGGGACAGCTAGATTGTTCCAGTTTTGCTCTATAATAATTTTGTCACAAGCAACTTTATTTAACATTCTCTGTATTTTGCATTTTTTAACAGAATTGACACCCAAGGATATGAACATTTTTACAACTCTTTTTTTAAATTTATTTATTTCAAGAGAGGAAGGGAGGGAGAAATAGAGTAAGAGAAACATCAATGTGTGGTTGCCTCTCACACGCCTCCCCCCCCACCCCGGGGACTTGAGCCACACTAGCCAGGGCTTCAACCCTTGATATAAAATGCTACATCACTTTCCAAGAGATTTGTCTCAAACTTCCATGCCACTAATGTTTCAAAGCACTGCTAGCAGTGGGGGGTATCATTTCTTTAATTGTCACTTATTGAATGCTTTCTTCTTGGTAATTATTTGTGTTGAAAACTCAAAAAGACCCCAGAGGTTTTGGCTAGAAATTAGTGATAAAGATTTATTCAAGGGTCTTAGGGTTTGCAAACCAGAAACGCAACTGGGCAAAACCCAGAGTGTTTGGAAAAAGAAAGAAAGAAAGAAGGTTCCTACAGTGAAACGTACATTCCCTGATAAGAGCTGGCCTGCATGCTTGGCCTCTGGACTGGTCAGAGACGATAACCCTCTGGATGACCGATGGTCTGGACACTGGACATTCTTCCCCAGCCCTTCAGGGGCAGTCAGAGGGTTATCTGGCGGTCTGACATAGATCCAGGCGCTGATGCAGGACTGGAAAGTTCAAGAATTTGAGTTCCCAGGCTAGTTAAAGCAAGAACAGAGTCGTTTCCTCAGGCCTCAACCTCTACTAGGTTTTAGTAATTCAGCAACTTGACTGTGGTGACTTTATATTATATTTCTTCACTCTGTTCTTCACTTGTAAGGTTGACCATTTTTCTGTTTTCTGGTGGTATTTCCTGTCTTACAACTTAGCCGTTTGAATCCTTTGCCCAATTATCTATTTAGTCATTTACCTGTTAAGTTGTAAGAGCTCCTTATCTAATGCAGATTTTAACCTTTAATCGGTTAAATTTACTACAAATATTTCTTGTTAGTATGTCGTTTACTTGTTAATTTGGCTTACTTTTAATATACTGTATATATGGAAATGTTGATTTTTCATGAAACTAAATCTCTTTTTCCCCCTCACTTTCAAAAGTCAGTTCTCTGCAGAGATGTGATGTCACTACATTTAACTGTTTTCGTCTCCTTTTTTCCACGGTTTAAAAATCTATAGCGCTAAATTACTATGCAGACCTCAGGGGAAATTTTCAGTCGTCTGTGGCACGATCCTCCCCCATTTATCGGCAAAGCCCTGTGTTGCCGTGGATTACTTTACTACACACAGCACGTTCTACTTCCAGGTCAGCCCTCCAGGTGCTTTCTCCAGCCCCTCTTCCTCTTTCTCTCCCCCAGATCTTGACCAGCACGGGGAAGACGAGGCGCAGGGGGCCGCCCGGCACACAGTGGGGCGGCGAGGAGCCCCTGCGCCGGCCGGTCACGCCCGGCGGCCACCGGAGCGGGCGCCCCGCGTAAGTGCAGGCGGACGGAGGCGGGTTTGCTTTCTTAGGCTTCGTTTTCATTAACTGCAGTGTGAGATGTGTGTATATGAGATTTCAAAATAAAATGTTCCTATCGAAAGGCATTTATCTCCTTATTGTTTACCTTTTGGGGATTTTTGAAGGGAGCTTGAGTCTCCCACTCCTCCCCCTCTCAGGTTTTTTTCCCCAAAAAAGGGTAGTAGTTGGGTTTCGGGATCTCCGGGGCCGCTTCTCGTCCTCCCGAGGCGAAGCCCAGTGTGGGCCAGTGTGATTGCACTGGAAGGGGCCAGAAGGAGTCACAGGTCTACCCAGAAAAGACAGTGGTTTCTTTTCTGCAGCCTGTCGCTGCAGCACGAGGCTCTTTGTTGGGATAGAGTGCCAGAGGTTAAGACACCAAGTCAACTTATATTTAGATGGATTTTTTTAAAGATTTTATTTATTTATTTTTAGAGGGAGGGAGAAAGACAAGAAGAGAAACATCAATGTGTGGTTGCCTCTCACCCGCCCCCTACTGGGGACCTGGCCCAAAACCCAGGCATGTGCCCTGACTGGGAATCGAACCAGCAACCCTCTGGTTTGCAGGTTGGCACTCAATCCACTGAGCCGCACCAGCGAGGGCTAGATGGGTTTTTAAGGCAACTATAAGCATTTTTAGCTGCCAAGCCTTATTCATTCTTCATAGCCTTGCTTTTACCCTGTTTACATAAACAAAACTGCAGTCTGGTTACCCAGAGCCTCTGGTCTCCCTGGGGACCCAAGGGCCTAGACAGACGCCTGTGTGCTGGGGGGAGCACCAGGCTGGGCTGCCCAGCATGAGCCGGAGAGAAGTGTCTTCTGTGGCCTCTTTTCCCATCTAGAGAGAATGCTGGAGAGAAACAGGTACAAACAGCGGCTTAGAGAGAGCAAGCAAAAAGACCTGCATTTATTCATTCAGCACGTACTGGCCATAAAGTATTTCCAATGAATACGCTCTACTTTACTCAGAGGTCCCCTAGACCTGGGCGTTCTGGTTGTTTCCAGTTTTACTCCTCAGTAATTTGTAATGAACAGCCAGGCGCGAGAGACAGGGCAACTAGCTAATACAACACCTTTTTCTCTTAAACCGACAACTAGTATTTTTTAGCCCACAGAAAAGTGGAAAGAGTATGACAATGAAGAACTTCCAGCTGTTAACATTTTCCATCTTTGCACACTCAGCTCTCTCACACTTGCACTCTTTTCTACGTGCACAATATACACCTGTGCACTTTTCTGCTGAACTGTTTGGAAAAAGGTTGCAGACTTTCAGCACGCATCTCCTAAGTGACTAAGAACGTCCTGTACTCAACCACATTATCACACCTGAGAAAGGGAACATTAATAATATTGTGTAGTATGTGAAGGGTCCCTAATTGTCCACAGAATGTCATTTATATCTGAAGAGTTTGGTGGACTTTTTTTAACTCTTTGCCCAAGGATACATTTATAGATTTGAGAGAGAGGGGGAGGGAGAGAGAAACACAGAGCATTGATGTGAGAGAGAAACATGGAGCAGTTTCCTCCCATACACACCCCATCGGGGGACCGAACCTGCGACCCAGGCGTGTGCCCCGACTGGGGGTCAGACCTGCGACCTTCTGGTTCACGGGATGATGCCCGGCCCACTGAGCCACACCTGCCAGGGCTGTGGGGGTTTGATCCAGGATATGGCCAAGTGTCAGCTGCTAGTAAATCCAGTTTATAAACACCGCATCGTTTTGAATGAGAAGTTACAGGAACTAATAAAATTCATCTTGGCTGACATGGGAAAGAGGACACCAAATCATCAATTTTAAATATTATTTTTAAAGTATCTTTTAAAATTATTAACACCCTGGCTTCACAGAGAGGCAAGAAGGACCTAAGGAGATTGTAATCCAGGAGAAGCATAGAAGGAGTCTAATAAGTACCAGATCTAACCAACGGGCACAGTTAATTCTTGAGTCCCATGTTCTACTCGGTAGAGGAAGACGAGGACACTTCTCCACGCCTGGGGAGCACGTGTGGCCGTCCCCTGCCTGTGGAAGTGGTCACCACAAGGAGTGCGAGACCTCATTGTCCTGGACGGCGGGCCTTCCCGCTGGAACGGAGCAAGTGCCCGCCCCGGCCCCCTCCACTGGGCACGCCCCCACACACCTGTGTGCCAGTCTGCACCGGAGGGCATGCTGCCCGTGGGGGGTGCAGACTGAGTGAGGGGATTCCTGCCTCAGCAGCCCCAGTGGGGGAGAGAGAGACGACAGGTGGGATGCGGTCAGGAGGGCGTGGCAGAGGGAACATTCCAGGGCCTTAGGTTGACCTCCTTATGGAGAAAATCCATATACTGTCCACACACACCAGCCCCCTCCTAGAACATGGCGTTGCTGGGACACTGTGATAACCTGCGTTACACACGCGTTTGAGATCCTGGTACTTTTGGAGACAGCTATCCCCCTTCTAGGACTCTATACTGAGAAGAAGTCAGAACTGTGCAGAAGATAGGAAAGGGTATTACTTATAAAATGAAAACAATCTAAATGTCCAAAGCAGGAGGCTGATTACATAAACGATACAGTCACACAAAATAGCACTGAAAATGATGTTTCAGGAGAATATTTAATGCGTGGGAAGAGCCTCACGATAGCTAAGTGAAAAAGCAAATTAAGAATAATGTGGATCACCTGAAACCTATATAATTTTATTAACCAGTGCCAGCCCAATAAATTCAATTTAAAAAAACAAAGGAAAAAATAGTGTGGATCTAGCCTATTGGCCTTACTGACGTACTACTAGCCTACGGACTTCCAATCATCCCCAGTTTTCTGCATTTTTTTAGTGTATATATTTGCACTTCTTAAAAATTATCCAAGTGGTAGGAGTGTTTGTATCCAGGTGCTGGGAAGGCAGGCCATGCTGTAGATTCTCTGTGTTTTTCTTGTTTTTCATGATAAGCACAGGTTTTACAGTCAAGGAGAGAAAGGTGGAAATAAAAACAAACACAGTGGTCCCCACATCGGGGGCATGCCTCCCCCACCCCCTGCTGACCACCCCCCCCCCACCAGCCTGTTTCCTTCAGGTCGCAGCCTCCCTTCTCTGTGCATTCCGGAACCCTTCCCCACTCCAGTCCGAACTGTGCCCCATCCTTTACCACTTCTGGCTCCATCTCCAACCTGCCCTCCCACTGCCGGCCGAGCCTCCTGCCACCCTCACCTCAGGCCCCTCTGGCTACTTCCCCGGCCTGCCTGCTCTCCTCTCCCCATGGGACCCCTGCCAGGGGAGGGGTCTGGCAGTGACTTCGGCAGATCACTGCTGCCCAGGCCACGGTGGCCTTCCTGCTCTGACCTTGACTCTGAATCTCTCCCAGATGCCCCTGGTAGCTCTCCCTGCTCCAAGTCCTGCCACCACTGTGGGATGGTCCACTTCCTCCTAAATGCCATGTTCTGCAGGCCCGGTTAAGATCCCCGTCCCATCCTGCTTGTTCTCTGGTTTCCAAAACACACTGCTGACACCACATCTCTAACTGTAGCCCAGACTTGTCCCCCCAGCACCCCCACTTTAGCGTTTCCTAGATGAACACCGAGAGGGGGAGGGAGGGAGAAAGAGGGAGAGAAACATCAATGTGTGGTTGCCTTTCATATGGCTAGCACTGAGGACCTGGCCTGCAACCCAGGCATGTATCCTGACTGGGAATCAAACTATTGACCCTTTGGTTCGCAGCCCAAGCTCAATCCACTGAGCCGCACCAGCCAGGGCCTTAATCTTTCTGTACGAATGCAGCCTAAGTAATTCTTTAGCCTCTTCACCTTGCTCATGGCATCACCTCTGCTGGGAAAGTATCCCTCTTTGGGCCCCAGCAAGCCCAGGTCAGAGTTCAGGACTGGCTCACACACACGCACGCGCACGCACACGCACGCACAGTGCCTCCTGTCCTCTCGGCAGTGTCTGTCTTCACTGCTGGCACTGACACTCCAGAACAGCCATTCTGTAGGACCCACTCCGAGGAAAGATGGGCACAGGCTTGCTGGGATGTGCCCCGACCCTCGAAGTCCCTGCTGGAGCAGGTGGCTAGTGTCTCCTAGCTGAGGGGACCGAGTGTGGTGCTGCTGTGCATACAGGGCTGAGCCAGAGCACCCTGCCTGCCCCTCTGTGACATACTGGCCCAGGCCCCACCCCTCCCACCTGGCCTGGGAGCTGGTGTAGCGAAACACCCACGAGATGCCCACTGGGTGAATGGGTCTCTGCCAGCCACCTCCCCCCACCCAGGTGCCAAGTGAGGCCACGCCTGCACCACGTGGGTA
This sequence comes from Tonatia bakeri, assembly GCA_004024845.1. Lineage (NCBI taxonomy): Eukaryota > Metazoa > Chordata > Mammalia > Chiroptera > Phyllostomidae > Tonatia > Tonatia bakeri. The sequence goes on along the minus strand of PVIA01007164.1, from coordinate 51,266 downwards.
GAGTCCCAGAAACCGAGCACTTCCCGGCCTGTGTCCACCTGACTCCTGGTGTCATGGCTGACGTGACACGCCCCATCTTCTCCGACCAGATTCATCCCTCCACTAATCTGCTCCATCCTTGGAGGAGAAAAGCCAGATTGTGCCTTAAAGTGGTTGAAATATCCCGCCCCATGTCCTCCAGAGCCAAAAGATAGCATGGCCCCTTCGAAAGATGCCGAGTCAGTTGTCACTGTAAATTTGCAAGAGCTAATGTGAGCGAGGTGAGGGTACTTCCTACTTCCTGCCAGTACCCTCACAAAGGTAAAATATCTGCCAGCATCAGTTCAGCAAAGGCATTTCGGGTACTTCGACTTCCTGTGTGTGCCCATGATGCTGCGAGGTGGTCAGCGGTCCAGTGTGCCCGGCTCTCTGCACTGACTACGGTTTTCGCTGTGTTCCTCCAGGCCGGAAGACCATCCCGTTTCTCCCCAGCCATCCCGACATGCCAGGAACGGCTGCCTCCCACCCCCGCCGAAGGCCCACCTTCCAGCCTGCAGGTGGGGGCAGCCAGATGCTGCGGAGCCCCGAGTGTCGACTTCACGTAAGAGCACTGGCAGCATGGCAGGGGTGCCGCTGGGGGGCTGACTTCTAGAATGTAACGAAGCAGCCACAGGTACAGACCCAAAAAGGCTGGGCCTCGCACCTGCTCCTGGGAGCCCTCGGAGCTCCGCCGTGGCCCCCGTGTCCAAGGCCGTGGACCTGCGGTCCCCCTGCCAGACCTGCTGTGGCTATTCCTCCAGACCCCTGACTTTCAGAGCTGCGTCCACCTCTCACGTCTGCAAGCTAGCTGGGCCAGATTTCTGACTGGGGAAAGCCTTGTTTCATGGGAGGCTCCTGAGTAGGAACCTCAGAACGCTTTAGATCTACGACCAAGGTGGGTCCCTTGCGCTTGGAGCTGAGGGCTCGGGCACGCATGGAAAGTGTGGGGCCAGGAGCAAGGGCCACTGAGTGGCTGGTTTCTAGACCCATCCTGAAGCACGTGGTCAGGTTCGCCAGAGACCGGCGCAGGATAAAAGTGCTTTTCAGATGCCAGAGAAAATAGATATGCATTGCCTCAGAAATGTACCAAGTATTGTTTTTTTATTTTCAAGAGGAAATTAAGAGGATATGAGCAAACCAGACAAGACTCGAATCTCCGTTCCAATGGGAAGAGCAGCAGAGGAGCGGGCCAGGTTCCAGCATGAGAGACATCAGAGAACTTTTACCCCCTGCTCCCTATCGGACCCAAACGCTTCCGAGCCCGGGTTCGAGCAGCAGGCCGGTCGGTCACACAGTGCGATGAAGGCCAGGCCGTTTGGGCTCGGGGACAGGGTCTCCCAGAGCTGAGCACCTGTACAGGTCCTGCCAATTTGGTCATCTGTTGTTTTACCTGTTTTCTGTTACAGCTGTGAACTCGAACACACCTCCACTCAGAGGCAATTGGCTCCATCTGTGCAAAGGCTTCTGCCCCCCCCCCCCCCCCCCCCCCCCCCCCCCCCCCCCCCCCCCCCCCCCCCCCCCCCCCCCCCCCCCCCCCCCCCCCCCCCCCCGCCCCGGGTGCACGTGGCAGGCCATCTAACACCTCTGGCCGATTTGACCTAATGCCACCGAGTTTTAAATGGCTTCAAATTCCGCAGGCCTGGACCTCCAAAATGCTGCAGTTAGAGTAACTTATTTATCAGTAACATCCTAGCGTTAGCAAAATGACCTCCAGGGTGGCCCTGTCTTCCGCTGGTGGCAAGTGTGTCCTCTCCTTTGGAAAGGTGTGGCATTGGAGGCGGTGCTGGACAGTGAGGGCTGAGTGGCAGCTGATGTCGTGTTGGGCCACATTGACATTATTGTTATTTTCGAGAACGATTGACGTTAGCCCTATCAAGGTGAAGGCCCTGGCAAATTCCGGCTCCTCGGATAAAGGCAGTGGGCACCCACCGAGGCCTCAGCCCTGGCGATCACCTGGAGTCCCGTGTCTCTCCCCCCGGGGAGGCTGCAGCTGCTCACCAGCCCCTCCAGATGGGCAATGGGGAGCCAGAGCCGCTGTGCTCCCCAAGGCCCCAGGGAGTGCGCCGGTCTGCCCGCGCCAAATGCCACCGGGACCACGTTCTGTGCATCCCACCTGGACTCATCCGCTGCCTAGCAACTCCCCCCTGCTCCCGCCTCAACAGACCCCTGTCTGTCCCGCATCTGCTAGACTAGACTACCAGCCAGGCTGCTATCAGCCTGTCAGCCTCATCAGCCTCGAGGCGGCACCACATTTCCCCTTTGAAGTCCTTTTACTTAACAGAAGTTCTTTCCTAGGGGAAGCCAAAAGCCTCCAGGGCACTGACTCTGTGTCTAGTGTGGCGTCTGTTCTTCCTGCTGCCCTGTTTCAGGCTGGCCCAGCACAGCCACCTGCCCAGGACGCTTGTCCCTGGACCGGGGTCAGCTCCCAGCGGGTCTCGCCTGCGCCCTCTCTTCCTCTGGCCACCCAGCCTCTGCGTGCGGAGGGGTGGCAGTGGGCTGCAGTGCTGGGGATGCTGTGTGCAGACCGGCTGGGAGGCTGCACCTGGGCCTGCCGGCCCCGTGTCAATGAGCGAGGGGAGGAGGAGGGTGGCACGGACTGCCAGTCACGCTGATCCTCAGTGTATCCTGTTTCGTCCCGTCCCTGTCGGGAGCCTGACCCGACTTCCTCCTGGCCCTCCCGTCCACGTGGTCCTGCGTCTCCAGCCCTTTCTTCCACATCTGGAGTCATGCTCACTTTGTTCCCCCAGCCCATTCTGCCCCACAGGTGCCCTCACATGTGACTGGCCACTGAGCCTGGCCCCCTGTCCTTTACCCACACGGGGGAATGAACGCCCCATCTCAAGCCCCTGAGTGGGAGCCCACCACCACAACCTGCCCATGAATTTGCGTGGAAGCCCCCTTCACACCTGTGCCTTCAGTCAACACACAGGTAGAACTCACGATGAGGAACCTGGGGATTCTCAAGCTTCGGGATCAGTGAAACGCAATGCCCGACTCAGCCCCGCGGTGCCAAAAGGAAATCGCTCTCAAGGGAAGAAGCCAAGAATGTGGCCTGAGGGAAGTTATTCTCATTTCCCCAAGAACCAAGAAGACCTTGGATATCGACATCACATGCCAGTCAGTGGACTCGAGTTCAAAGGCCTGGCCAAGCCCTGTGGGAAATGAACAGACAGGAAAGCAGGGCTTTGTCCCAGGAGGCCTGGAGGCACGCAGGTGGCTGCCTTCTCCCAGAGCTCCTGCCTCCACCTCGCTGGGTCTGTTGTCCTGCGGTGAGACCTCTGATGTCTGCAGGGCAGCCGGCAGTGGGAGGAAGGGCGACTGCTGTTCGGCAAATGAACCGAAACCACATAGCAATGCAGGAGAGCTCAGCTTGGTCCCTCCTCTCTCCTACGGGAAAGGGGGCTGGGTGGGGGTGGGGAAGCCTTCCCAGCCCCTCCCCGACCCCCCACCACTGAGAGAGCCCCTGGTCCAGGAGGGCCACCTGCCCCCGGGTGCCCTCTGACAACACCAGTGACTGTATGTAGCCCAGCGCTGCCTGTGGCTCCACCTGGTTAGGATCTCCCACACCTGCGTCTGGCCTCCCGGCCCTCGGAGCCCGCCGAGGGGAGAGCTCGGACAGGCCGGCCGAGCGTGCGTAGTATAGTGGATCGGAGACGGCGGGAAGCCTAGTTCCAGGCCCAGCTCTCGGTGGAGACGCTGCAGCAAATAGAGCTGCCCACTGGGTTTCCTACCAGAACAGACTCCTCGTTTGGGTAGGAAGGGGGTTATCTGGGGGTCAGCTGCACCCCTTGCTGCAGGTTTGGGGCAACCTGCCAGAGAGACTCTTTTATATTTAAGGTAGAGCTGAGGCCACACTGCTAATGTCAATCACGCTGGCGGTTTTTAAAGACACGGAAGCATCGAGGAAGCAGCGAACCCAGACTTGGTCACAGCAGTGCTCCCACAGGGCCCGGGCCCCTTTGGCTGTGGAAAGAGGAGAGAGGTGGGGCGGGTCCTCTGTCCCCAGGCCCAAGGGGAGCTCCTCGCCAGATTCAGCCAATAAAAATACAGGACACCGAGGCAAACCTGCATTTCAGAAAAAAACCAGTAATTTTTCAATGTGTCTCTGTGCTCCTGTGCGGTGGTGCCCAGCAGAGGCCCAAGGAGACAGTCCCAGGTTGTCTTGGCTTCTCCCTGAGACACAGAGGGGGCTGGTGGTCCGAGCGTTCCTGTGCTGCGTGTGTTCTAGCAGCACACTCGCCGAGCCCCGAGGTTGTAAGTGCTGTACATCAAGAAAGTTCCCAGGCTGCACCAGTACACAGGTCCCGGTTCGTCCGTCGCCACTGGGACCCGTCAGGGGCTGGCACGGGGCACGTGCTTCTCTAGGGTTTGCGGCCCAGCCCGGGAAAGAGCCTCCTCCAAGATCTTCCAGAGCAGAAGCTGACTGAGCTCTCTCTCCCCTCAGCCTCCAGGGACGCCAAGCCAGGAGAGTGGTCGCCAGGACATCGGGGAGAGCCTCGCCTGCCACCCTCGGCGGCCCCCACCCAGCCAAGGGAGACGAGCTGGGCCCCGGGCAGCGGAGGAACCACCAGGTAGGGATGGGAGGTGTCCTGAGAAGGCAGCACGGAGGCCCAGCCTCTGACGATGGAAGGGAAGGGTGTTTGTCTGGGGCCTGAATCGTGGTGCCGAGACACCCGGGGAGTGCGGCCACCATGCCTGGTAACCTCAGGGCAGAGGGGCCCCGCCACCGAGAGCCATCTGTCCCAGGACCGGAAGGAGAGGAAGCTCATAAACGTGCTCTTGGTTTAAGAACTGTCAGGGGGACACGTTCGGGGTGACGTGTGATGCAGGGTGACGTGAAGGCAGCGCCCAGGCTCAGCTACCTGCCCAGGCGAGGGCGGGGTGGAGGGGAGAAGGATGGAGAGCAAGCCCAGTGCAATGGGTGGCAGCTTCCTCACACAGAATTTGAAGCCCCACCCCCACGCAGAAAAAAAGAGGAGGGGTGTTTTCTCTTCCTCGGCCCCAAAGGAGCACAGACCGGACCTCGATGGGTCACGCTGGGACCTTTCAGAACTAGAAAGGCCCTTTCAGGGAGAGGAGCCTCAGACCCAACCCGTCTTCAGAGCACCAGGCACCCAGCTGCCCCACCACCTCCTCCTGGCCACGCAGAGCCGGCAGGCTGAGTATTCTGAGTCGGAGCAGCCAACCTGCCATGCTGAAGCCCTGGGCTGGCGGCACGTTGAACGGGACCACGCCCTCGCAGTCTCTGAGTCAGAGGCTTTGTGCCTTGGCAGCCGGGCAGGCCTCCTGTGCCCACGTGTTTCCAGACTGGGGAAGCACTTCCATCAGTGTGCCCACTGACGGCGGGGCCTTGGGGAGCCAGGTCTGACCCTGGAGGCCCCGGGCCTGAAGCCACCTCTGCCCCCTGCAGATGTCCCCTGGCACAGGGTAGAGGGGTCAGGGAGCCCACCCTGCTGGCCCTCCCCTTCCTGGGCCCTCCTGCCCATCCTGCAGGCCCCACGGGTGGGACCCCAAGGAACAGGAATTTCTGCTGAGTTCCAGAGGCCGAGGGAGGGAACACTCGGAGCTGCCGCTGCCACTGAGAACAGGCATATCCTCCACCGGAGAATATTCTTTCCGTAGCCCCAGCCTCCTCTTCACTGGGCTGCTCCATGTCTCAGCTAACTAGTTCTTCCTCTTGTGTGACCCCAGAGTCCAGTCACAGCTGCATTCCAGGGCCTCAGAGCCCACTGTGTGGTCAGGTGACCCATGACCAGCTCCAGCGTCCTCAAAGTCTGGGGCTACGTGCAGGACGTTTGTCCCAGTGTTTTCTCCCCTGGCCTAGAGCGGGCTCTTAACATAGTTGTTGGATGAATCAGTAGGAGGCAGGGTGAGATAGTGGCTCTCTGCACGGCTTGGGTGGGGGACGTTTGTCCCTCAGCGTCCCCCAACTCCAGTCTCTCTGCCTCTGGAATGAGGACAGCCCCGCCCCAGGAGACAGTTGGGCGGGTGGGCGGGCTTAGCTACTGAGAGAGCTGCAGGTTTGGGTGAGTGGCAAATGGAAGGGTTGCTCTCGTGCCTTAGCCCTCACTTGGAGGTGGTTTAAAAGCGACTGCAAAACACACACACACAATAATTAATAAACAGTAGTACTAGAAGGAAGAAAACAGTGACTGCAGCCCCAGCCCCACTCGGACGGCTCCCCTCACTGGTCTCACTGTAGAACCACCTTCCCAGGGGCCAGGGAGTAACAGGTCCAGACCCCACCATCCCGCTGCCTCCCCACCCTCCCTGTGGCCAAGTTGTCCTTTTTTAAATTTATTTATTTTTAGAGAGAGGGGAAGGGAAGAAGAAAGAAAGGGAGAGAAACATCAATGTGTGGTTGCCCCTCATATGAGCCCCCATCTGGGGACCTGGCCCACAGCCCAGGAATGTGCCCTGACTGGGAATCGAACCGGTGACCCTTTAGTTTGCAGCCCCACACTCAATCCACTGAGCTACACCAGCAGGGCTGCTTTTTTTTTTTTTCCTCTTAGACTTCTTACCATTGAGTAGCTGGGGAACAATACTGTTAACCAGGCTTTCAAAAAAAGTTTGTTTTTTCAATCTGAAATCTGTCAGTTCAGACCACGAGGGCCCCTGCACCTTGGAACGTGCAGGGGGTGATTTCCAGCTGTCACCTGTGGGAAGGTGGTGGACCGTACTGCCCGGGATGGTCTCACGGTCTTGCCCAGCACCCCTCAGCCCACCTGCCATCTGCCGAGCTCGTGTTCGGCGAAGCGCCGGTTCGTGGGTCGGAGCCCAGCTGGACAGGAAAGGCCTCTGCCTGGATGCTCCCCCAGGCAGCCTGAGGTCAGGCGAGGGATGGGCTTCTCAGGTCCAGGCCGGGGCCAGGATCAGAAGCAAACAGTGTCAGAGACCCCGACCTGCCACCGACAGGAAATGACTCTCCTGCCAGTATTTCAGCCTTTAAAAAATCAGAGAGGAGGAGATTTTTACATGTATCTGCACATGTGCTGTGTCCCCCTCGCATCTGTCCCGAGAGGATGTGCGGCAGTTCGTGATGACGAATGCAGGCGCTTCCAGCCAAAGGAAACTACAACCCGGGAGGCCAGGAAATGGGGCTGGGAGAGCCGCACACCTACACGTGTGAGCCTCACGCCAGGTTTTCCTGCTTCACACAGTGTTCTCTCCCCAGCCCCCACCCCCTTCCCTGCCCCGGGCCTTGTTACAGCCCAGAGGAAGCACCCTCAGCGGTGACTGAGGCAGACAGCAGAGGCCCTTGGGGGCCCCCCCGAGGACCCTCACATGCACCTCCATGCAGAGGGAGCAGTGAAGGATCGCAGGAACCTCTGCCCCGGGGATGGTGACTCAGCCATTCCAGACACAAGTGGAGATTTGGTGTCTCCAGGAGCCTTTTACTGCTCTTCCCTTCCCGAGCAATATTCTGTTGACAGCAGAGTTCCTTCCCGTGGGCTGGGCCTTTCAGTAAACAGTTACCGACCGTTCAGGACACCTCCCAGTTTGCACATATGTTGGCATTTACCTTTCTATCTAGCACCCGGCACCCTGTGTTTCTGCAGCAAATTACTCTGTAAGTCACAGGGCACTGCCGACCTGAACTTCCTTTTCACGTGCTGCTGCTGCTGCACTGCCCTAATCTGGCCTCATCTCCTGCCACACCATCACCATTTCCTGGCTGCGGCTCCTGGCTGCCCAGGCCGCTGAGCTCACCGTGCTGGGGGGATGGGGAGCCCAGAGGCCGCTGGGGGCCAGGCTGACCCTTCCCAACAACCATCCCCCCTGTGCCTTACAGTGTCCTTCCCAGAAGGCCCTGACACCATCATCCCTGCAGAGTTTAATGACAATGTCTGGCATCCTGGGTCAACACTGCCCCTCCCACAGCAGCCCCTGGGTGGTTTGGAGAACCTCATGGTGGGAGGCGGGGGAGGTGTTCTGCCCGGCAACAAGGGGTAGCTGCCTGGTGCTCAGAGAAGGCCGCTTCCTCCAGTGCTAATGGGAGGAGCCAGCCGGAGGAGGCCCCTGTGTGAGGGTGCTCCCCCCACCCACCGCCCAAGCAACTCTACCCCTGCCAACAAAGGTCAAGGTCATGTTCTCAGGCAAAAAAGAGGCTGGCTTTTAAGGTATGTTAGTCAGGGTTCTCCAGAGAAATAGGACCAACAGAGTGTGTGTGTGTGTGTGTGTGTGTAGAGAGAGTTTTATTTTAAGGAGCTGGCTCACATGATTGTAGCCTTGACAAGTCCAGAATTTGCAGGGTGGGCCAGCAGGCTGGAGACTCAGGGAAGGGTTGAAGTTCTAGTCCAAAGGCGATCTGATGGCAGAACTTCTCCCTGATCAGGGGAAGTCAGTCTTTTTCTTCTGAGGTCTTCAACTGATTGGATGCGGCCCACCCACACAACGGAGGGCAATCTGCTTTTATGTCTAAAGTCCCCCTGTTTACATGGCACTCTCGTCCACAGAATGGCTGCACAGAACCAGTCAGAATAGCACGAGAACAGCCATCTGGGCACCACAGCCCAGCCACGCTGACGAGTAACAGTGACCCACACGGAAGGGTTTTGACACGCCCCACCGCACTGCGCTGCTGAAGGATGGGGCCCTTTCCTGGTCACCCTGGGGCTGGGAGCTGACGGAGCCCTGCTGTGCGGGCCGTCCTCTTCCTTCGCTTCTTGCCAGCTCCGCTCAGCTGCCCCCAACCCTGCAGCCTGACCTTACTGCCCATCAGCCTCAAGGCCCCATGTGGTGAAGCTGGCCAGCCATCCTGGGTCTGCATGGCTAGCCCCTGGCCTCCCCGTCCTGTGACCATGTGATGGGACATCCCCAGGCAGCCTGAGGCTCGCCCTCTGCCATCACCACTGCCTGGAGGCATTTTTACCAATTTCTCCCAGATGCTACCTTTTCAGATGGTCACCTGATCATTTTTGCGTTATGTATATTTCACCACAACTTAAAAATAATTAACTGTTATAAGAATGATTAAAAAATCAAGATTAAAATAGAAAAATAGGAAAAAATCATGTGCGTCAAACAATACTGGGTAAGAAAGCACCAGCAGTGCGACCACCTCACTGTGTCAGAGTCTCTGTTTCCTGACGCAAAAGCCCCCTTGGTGAGCCTCCTGATGTGGTCAGTGGGAGTCAGGCCGGTCCACGGGGTCTCGGGGAAAGCATCCCAAGGACCCACACGTGGGAGATTGCGGCGTGGCTAGGTTTATGCAGGAGGAGACAGAAGCTGCCCACTGGGTTTTCAGTGTCCCGTCTCCTTCAGCCCCACCATGGAAGAAGTCCCGCTCTGTCCTCTGCGAGGCCGAGACAAAGCCAGTGTCCGGGGTCCCTGCTCCACAGTACAGCTGAGTCTCTGGGGGCCCACGCAGTCTGCTGTGGGCTCTGGGGGCTGCTGGGCCCACGTGATCCAGTGCTCCCAGGGGAGAGAGCTCACAAACCAAAGGGTGAGTGCAGGTCACGAGCGAAAGACAGACAGACAGACAGAGCTTCTTTGTTCCCCTGGGATTACATTGGCGTGCATTTGGGATGGACTAGGTGCTTTTTCAAAATGACCAGAGAACTTCCCAAGCTTTCGTGGGCGTGTTGATGGGCCCACCCCCTCGTTAGACCAACAGGCCTTTACAATCAAGCTCTGTCCCCTGTGCCCCCCAACAATTCATTACCGTAGGAGGGGGGATGAGAGTTAATCCACCTGTCGCTGTGGTCCCTGGGGTTCGAAGCTGCAGCTTCCTGCTGCAGCAGACAGGCTTCTGTTTTCTAGTTTATTGGGCTACACGTTGGACTCCCTCCGCCCCCCTTTCTTATGAATATTCGCTAGCTACCTGCACAGTAACACCAAGAGCAGGAATTCGACCCAGTCGATCTTGCGGCCCCCGGTGCCTGACAGAGTTCTCAGCGCACACGCATTACCAATGAGGGAAGGAAAGGCTGGGGGGGCACGGCGTGGTGAACTGCAACACGTGGGCAGGTGAAATGGCCCACAGCCGCTGTAAGTAACTACGGTGGAGGCGGCTCCGGCCAGTGGAGACAGAAGGGAGTGAGGCTCAGAAAGTGGGTCAGCACGGGGCAGCGTGCACGGCTGCGGCCATGTGAGAACACGCGTGTGGAAACGTGAAAAGTGTTTGGGACAGTGATACGAGTGACATAAAAGTACGTTTTCTTTTGAAAGAAAAAATTATCTTAAAAATTTTTTAAATGTGGTAGGGCTGAATCTCCCCTACCCTTTTCGGCCTGACACAAAAGATTTCCCACCTAAAGTGTGGGCCGTTCTTATGCCAGTCTTCTCCTAGATTTGACTGTGGAGACTTTGAGATATTTGTTTTATTTTCCTAATTATTAAAGCAATATATTCTCAATGTAAAAAGTAAAAGGGAGCCATGTGGTAACAAAGGAATGAATCAAACAGAAAATTTCAGTTTTCTCCCACGTCCCACCGCCAGAGCCATCTCCCCCATTTGGGGGGTGTTTACCACAGCCGGGCGCTGGGCGTAGCCTCGCTGAGCTGTCACAGCTGTCCTACAGATGTCGTACAGGTGGGGAGACTGAGGCTCCCGAATGTCCATGGACTTGGCTCCTGGTCAGGTACCAGTTTGCAGCAGAGCCGGACTGCGAGCCAGGACCCTCCAGGTGACTGCCGCCTCCTGGCCGCTGGACCCCACACTTCCCACCGTCTCGGACATCATACCCCAGCCCACGTGCATGCATGCGCACCCCCACCACCCGCTGGACAGCCCTGTGTCCTGGCCTGGGGGACCCTCACTCACCAAGCTCAACAGCTACCAACCCTGCGCCAGTTGTGTGCAGCCCCCAGCCTGAGGCGCCCCTTAGGGAGGGGCCTGCCGTTTCCAGAGCACCTGCTGTGTGCCTGGCACTGCTTGTTCAATGGTAACAACTACCCTGGGTGACAACAGCCTGGGACTCTAGCCTTCAGGCTTAGAGTCAGGAAAATGGGCACGCAGATGGAAAGGGCCCCCGAAGTCAAGTAGGAGCAAGAGGCGGGCGTGTGTACAGGTCAGGGAGCAAAGGGCAGGGTGGGGAAGTCACACCCCGAACCCTGGCCACAGTGCTGGGAGGTCGCAGAGCCAGGACCCCACTCCTAAGACCTCTTGCCTGACAGCGCTGAGCGGCGGCTGCAGTGGCCTAGAGGGAAGGGGGACACAGGCGCCACGAGGTGCAGCACACTCCATAGGGCCAGCTGCTTAGGCTGGGCCCCAGAGGGTGTCTGCGGACAGATGGATGGACAGACGGCCGGGGTAAAGGTCCCACTGGGTGTGGACCTGGGCCTCGCTACCTGCTGGTTGTGTGTGCGATGTCGGGAAAGTTCACAAACGTGGAGCCTCAGTTTCTGCATCTGAGAAAGGGGGTGGTGGTGCCTGCCTCGTAGGGTCGTCTGGGGGTTAAAGGTCACCTTTGCAGTGAGGCCTTTCCCGGTCGCCCCACCTGTCATAGGAAATGTGTCTCCTGTAACAAGTCACCACACATGTGGTGACCTGGACAACACACCTTTGTCATCCACCATTCTGTGGGTTAGAAGCCCGACATCGATCTCCCTGGGATGGAATCAAGGTGTCTAAAGGACAGGTTCCTTTTCAGAGTTCTTAGGAGGTTCTCTCTCCTGCTTCTTCTGGCTCTGGAGGTGAAGCCAGAAAGGCCAGCGTTCGTGCTGCCTGTCACTGACCAGAACCAACAAGCAGAGACAGGGACTGGATCTCTGTGGGCGCTTTATTCAGAGGGTGGACACAGTGGGTTCGCACCCAAACGTATTACATTTCCTTCCAAGCCAGCCTTTTTATAACAACAAAGTGCGGTGAGGGCTTTTGAAATTCGGGGAAAATTAGATTGAAAACTTGAGTGGGTGGGAGGGTGGTCTTCTGTCTGTCCCTGGAACACAGTGGCTGGGATGTCTCCAGCTGTGCCCCAGCTGCGGTCTGTAGCGGGGCCCCAGCAGGCCAGCTGCCTCTCCCAGGAGTCAGGGTAGGCCGCACCAGCAGTTCCTGGAACGAGAGCTTTCACATATGCATTACCTCCTAGGCTTAACGATTTACCTTAAACTAAAATTTCCCAACTCTTGAGTTCCCTATCAGAGGCCGCCTGCCGCTTCGCTCGGGGTGGGGGGAGGGGGTGGGGTGGGGGGTCCTCCATCTGCAAAGCCAACTTCTCTGTCCCTCTCTTCCTGGCCCTACCTATTTCTCTGACTCTTCAGCCTTAACCCACTTTTAGGACCCCTGTGATTTGGGGCCACACCCCCAAAATCCAGGGTAAGCAGTTTCAAAGCCCACAGATTTGCAGCCTCAGTTCCGGTTGTCCTGTAAAATCCCAGGGAGGAGGACCTGGACAGTGTTGCCCCCTCCCTGCCACCCCGCCTTCCCAAGCCACCCTAGCACTTCAGTCCCCACAAGCTTGCCTCCCCTTCCCTGCTTGTCTCCTCCTTAGCACGTGTTTCTGTCATCGCCACCCCTAGAATGGGAGCTCCTTGGGGACAGGGGCGTAAGTCTCTGGGTGTCCTGCCCTACTGGTCCCCACCCCAGCTCCCTGCCCCCCGGCTTCTGTCTGCGTTCAGAAGGGGGTCCTCCCTTCCCCTGTGATGCCCAGCCATGCAGGAGCCCTGACTCTAGACTGCACATTTTGTTCTAGGGAATTCTCGTCAGCCCGTACCTGCAGGCCCAGGACCCCCCACACCCTGGAGATCCTGGACCTGAACCCACCCAAGGCCAAGACCTCGGCTGTGGCCCCTCAGTTCTCCTTGTGTGGCCCCCAGCAGGCCAGCCACCCTGGCTCCACAGCATCCTCCATGAGGGGCCTGCAGAGTAAGTCTGCTTGTGGGGAAGGGCTGTGGGCTCCCCCTGCCCACAGGACCAGGGCCCTGGCCAGTCTGCCCTAACCCTGGGGACCGGCTCCTCACTGTGCTCTCCATTTCCAAAACCACCTTCAGCCTCAGGGTCTCACACGCAGGCCAGTGGTGTGGGACCCTCCAGGTAGTGCCACTCATAGATAAGGAGCCCCTCTGTGGGGCCTGCTGGGGTGCACCCCCAAACCGAAGGGGCCTGGCAGCGCCCAGCCTCCTTGCAGGCAGGCTGGTGGGGGTGCCGCCAGAGGGACTGTCCCTGGGGGGCTCCCCTCCCTCCCTTTTGCTCCCAGTGAAGACCTCTCCTTTCTCTGTCCCCTCCCAGCTAGTTGGCCACCCTCCTCCACTCCCCCTGAGAGCCCCGGCCTTTCCACGGAGCTTTGTTAAAAATAAGGGGAACAAAAGAGAAGCAGAACAAAAGAACGTCCTGCGGAGCCCATCCGTCACACTCAGGATATGCGCATTTCTGTGACTGCGCTGCCCCACCCCCCACCCCAGCTCCCTTCCTGATGTGGCCCTGGGCACTCTGGCCACCTGAGGACCCCCTGGGCTGGAAGTGTGGCTCACAGCCACTCTGGGACTGGGACGCCTCTCTGCTGGGAAACACTGCAAGGCCCCAGCCCCAAGTGCCCCGCCCTCGGGGCAGGCCACTGGCTTCCTCTCCCAGGCCAGCCCTGCAGGAAAGGCCGGCCCCTCTCTAACCTGCCCGGGGCTAGGCTGCACCGGTGGGAGCCCTGCTCACATTATTCTGGGGGGGGTGGGGCAGCACCCCGCAGCTCACCGGCTGGCCCAGCCCCTGCCAATAGTACAGCATGTCCCAGGCTGGTGCAGCGGGCTCAGTGAGCCGCGCATTGAAGTCCCAAGACCTCCACAGACACAGGAGCGCTTGCCAGCAAAACCCACTGCCGCCCCGCACCACACAGCCCGCTTCCGGTGGGGACGCGTGTGGCCCAACAAGCCGTGCCCTGGCCACAGAGCAGGTGGCCCCGGGGAGGGGAGGTCCCCCGTGTTTCTTTCGCCCAGAGCCAGCTGAAAGGAGGGATTGTGAGGGACAGAGGGGCTCTGTGCGGAGCGGGCCTGGGCGCTGCCAGCTCACTCCAGCTCTTCATCTCCAGGCAGCTGCTCTCAGAGGAAGTGAGAAGGGCTTCTTCCCTGGCGCCACGTCCCTCTGCAGGAGGACCAGCCAGCTTCCCGTTCCTGGCTGGCCAGCAGTCGCAGGTGACAGATGTGAAGTGACAGTTGTCCGTGAGCCCCGGAGGAACTGAGGAGGAGGATGGCTCTCCAGACAGCCCAGGGCAGGCCCGCCCGGCTGCCCCCGTGACCCAGGCTCTGAGTCCTCTCCTGGCGTGGCCAGATGGGGTGGGCTGGGACACCCTGCCCACGTCCCTCCCCGAGGGCTCACAAGCCAGATCTAGAGCCGGCCCCTGTGCACCTGGGACCCAGCCATCTCCATCGGGGCCCAGCTGTGGCCTCGGTGGGAACCGGATCTCCTTCCTCGGACCAAATGTGAGGAAACGGCAGTGATTCAGAGTAAGAGGAGCTCATCCTCAAGCCATATACCTGATCAGCAGTCTTGATACTTCTTCCTCTTTTAAAATCTGGTAAGAATATGGTTCGTTCCCACACACTGCTCAGAACGTGGCTGACCCAGAGCCACCTGTGCTTCTGCATGCCGGCTTCAAGGCCCAGAGGCTGGACCAGCTCACAGCTTGCTTCCTCACCCCTGTTACGACTGGAACCACAGACAGCTCCCCTGGCAAACGACAGGTTCCTGGGGCAGGAGGCCTGTGCACGCCTCTTACCGAGCTGACATCACAGCCCGAGTCCTAGCACAGAGGAAGGAAATTTGCCTGCAGAGCCACCAAGGCCCAGGCATCCAAAGTGGCACCCAAACTAACAGCAGCGTCTGACCTCTCCTGGAATGGAAATATTGGAATAAATTAACCAGTGTTTAGAGGGCACTCGTGTGTGTGTGTGTGTGTGTGTGTGTGTGTGACTGTGATCATGACTTCCCTCGGGCACTCCGTCCGCCCTGGGCCAGGCCCTGTGTGGAGACATTGGTGCCCCACTGGACGTCAGGAGAGGAAAAGCTCAGTGTTCAGTGGCCTTTTGACCGCTCAGGACCACGGGCAAGAGGCCAGCCGGCCCATGGGATGACCATACACTGGTCACGGGCCAGCACCCTGGGTGACTCTCCTGGGTCCTGGGCACATCAGCTCGTCACTGCCGTGGGACTGGTGCTGTGGCCATACCCTCGTCCTCGGGAAATGTGCGAGCCCCTCTCCCATCCTGGGGAAGAAGCTGTGGGGCTAGCTTCTTCACCACCTTGGGACCGCCAGCCTCCAGACACCCTGCGTTCCTGGCTTGTCCCAAGGCGGAGAAAGAGAAAACACAAAGGCTTATCTCCAGAGCTGTGGGTGTGAGTGGAGACGGGGTCCCTGAAGTGGACTCCCTTCTGGCTGAACCGTGGAAAAGGCAGGGGAACGTAATGGAAAAAAGTCTTTCCCGTTCTCTGCAGTAAACCCTCCCCCTCCGGATTCCTCGGATGCCGCCGGCTGGCACGGCCTTTCCCCTGCATCTCCCCTGCCGCAGTGTGGGAGCGCCGACTCCGAGACGCAGGCGGGGCCGACGGCATCTCCCTGTCCGCTCAGCGTCTCCCCAGAATTCAGGCTGTTTCTGCCTCCAGCCGGCAGATGAGCTGAAGTCTGATCTGGAAATGTCTGGCCATTTCGGGGGGAAACATAGACCGTCTTTTACAGATGAGAGGAGTATCCTACTCAGGGCCAGATTGAACCAAGCTCATCAGGAGCGGCAGGTGGCTCTCCCAGAGAAGGTGGATGGTGCCCGGGCATCCGAGGCACACCCGGCAAGTCCTGGTGCAGACGCACGCCTCTGCACCCGAGGCTGACAGCCAGGAAAGCTTTGTGAAGTGCCAGCAGCCCAGTCGTGAGCACCCCAGCTATCTGCTGGCCTCACTGAGTCGGCTGCAGTTGGATTCGAGCAAGATCCCAGGGGAGGGAGGCGACCAACTGCAGGTTTCCCCCGCTATGTGAAAATAGAGCTTTCTTCCCTGACTGGTGTGGTTCAGTGGACTGAGTGCTGGCCTGCAAACCAAAGGGTCGCCGGTTCGATTCCTAGTCAGGACACATGCCTGGGTTGTGGGCTAGGTCCCCAGTGGGGGGCTCACAAAAGGCAACGTTTACATTCTCTTTTAGGTTTCTCTGATACCTGAGGACACGTCTTGCTAACAGATGCACAGAATATGTCGAGGTAAAGCCCAGGTGCTCGCACAGTTGGAAGCCATGGCAGCCGGGTGCTGCAATGCGGAGTGTGGGTCCCGGGGGAAGGAGCGTGGTAGGGCCACTCTGCCGTCTGGTGCTGCCACTTCTGTAAGGGTTCCCCGCTGGACTCTGAACACCTTTTTCCCTATTTGCCTTTTTTTTGCAACAGGGAAAATCCTCTTTAGATTTCTTCCAATTAGTGAAAGTAGATACAGGGATAGGACTTCTGTGAAATCGAACTTGGAAAAGCTGGGGGGTCCAGTACACGTATAAACCCAACCGCTTCGGGGTCACCTGGAGATCTTTCCATCCAGCACCTAGGATTGGCCCAGAAGCTGCCAGGGAAGCCACAGAGAGAAGTCCATGGGGCTTTTGAAAAATGGTGGGCCCTGGCTGGTGTGGCTCAGTGGGTTGGGCATCGTCCTGCAAACCAAAATGTCACCAGTTCGATTCACGGTCTGAGCACAGGCCTGGGTTGCAGGCCAGGTCCCTGGTCAGGGCGCGTGCGAGAGGCAACCGATTGGGTTTCTCTCCCTCTCTCTCCCTTTCCCTTCCCGTTTCTAAAAATAAATAAGTAAAATCCTTTAAAAAAGAAAAAGAAAAATGGCGGGTCTTCCGGAAGACTGGCTCCTCCACCCCTGGGAGCTGAACCCAGCTCTCTGCCCACCTGGCCCCCTGATTTCTCCGGAGTAGGTCTTGGTCTCATTTGCTTAATTCACAGCAGGTGGGAATGTCTGGAAACAGCATGTATGACGGCCCTGATTGGGAATATAACAGTCAGGTGGAGGTTTGAAATCCATTCTGCTACCAGGGGTCGCTCAGAAAGTTGGGGAAGATTTGGCCTAAATCAAACGAGCTAAATAAGCCCTGGCTGGTGTGGCTCAGTGGATTGAGTGCCGGCCTCTGAACCAAAGGGTTGCCAATTGATTCCCAGTTAGGGCACATGCCTGGGTTGCAGGCCAGGTCCCCAGTAGGGGGCACTCAAAAGGCAACCACACATTGATGTTTCTCTCCTCTTTCTCCCTTCCCCTCTCTAAAAATAAATAAATAAAAATCTTGTGAAAAAAGAGCTAAATAAAAAACAGTCTTGGCTGGTGTGGCTCAGTGGATTGAACACTAACCTACGACCCAAAGTGTCATCAGTTCAATTCCTGGTCGGGGCACATGCCTGGGTTTTGGCCCAGGTCCCCAGTGCGGGGAGTGTGGGAGGCAACCACACGTTGATGTTTCTCTCTCTCTCTTCCTCTCTCCCTTCTCTTCTGTATAAAAATTAATAAAGTCTTTTAAAAAAAATAGAAAAAAACACACAAATAAATAAAAAATGATACCAAAATAATCCCTGACAAAATATTAACCTTTTTCATAAAAACGAGCTCTGACCCTGCACCTGTACGACCCCACCTCGCTTGGCCAAACCCTGACCCCAGCCCCGAGCCCAACAACACTTCTGTCACAAGAGACAGACAGCCAGCCCACGGGCCAGAACTTACTGGTTTGATTTTCTTAAATATTGCACTAAAATATTATTTATCTGGGCTACTGAGTTGGGGGCACCCCCTTTCTTTTTGTGTACAATGCTCCCCACGCCGCCGCCCCTCTCCCCACCCCGGGGCTCTGGGGCCTGCTCCCGTCTCTCCAGTGTGCCCACAGGCAGAGGGGCGGGGGTGGGGGGGCTGGATCTGCTGGCCCCCACCTTCCCAGACACTGTCAGTGGTAAACTGTGCTATGGGGCTCCGTTCGCTTTTGCAAGTACACCGCCCCCAAAACATAGCAGCTAAACACAGCTGACTAGCTTTACAGTTCTGTGGGTCGGCCTCGGGGCTGGGCTCACAGACAGAGCTGTTGGGCTCGGCAGGACCTGGGTGGGCGTCTGTGGGCAGAATGCGGTCAAGGCCCTCGTCGGCAGCGGGCAGTGGCTGTTGGCTGGGTTCTGGGTTCTTCCCCTGGGGGCCGCCCTTCCTCCAGCAAGCTCTCTCAGGCTCATCCACACGGCGGTCTCGGAGCTCCTACTGCAGTAAGAGAGGTCAAGCCCAAGTGCATTCAAGTTCCTCCTCACATGCTTATTGCTCTCCCACTGGCCGGAGCAGGTCCCATGGCCAAGGCCAACGACTGTGTGGAAGGACGAGGCTGCAGGGGAGCTGAACAAACCTGGGCGTGCCCGGAGCAGCCCACCCTATGGAAGGCTCCCAGAACTTCCTCACGTGTCAAAACCACATCTCCCAGGGTTGTTTTCCCGCCACGGGTGACCTCCCCACCTCAGTTCCCTCCAGCAAACGCCCCACAGCGCTGCTCTGTCCTGGGCTGGGCGGTGTTGTGATTTCGTTAAGTTAATATTTGTCAGGCGGAGCCCCGGGTAGAAGACGGCAGGGAACTGTACAGTAGAGAAGTTCGTTACTCACGTCCGGGAGGAGCCACGGCTGGCCTCCAGGGCCGCGCGGGGAGGCAGGGGCCGGCGGCACAGTGCCAGCAGCAGGACCTGGGCATGCGCCTTGAGGAGGGCTGCCGGACTGCAGCTGAGTTGGTCAACTCCAGCCAGGGAGGGCGGGGATTTTGTTGCTCTGTGGTGGTCTTATCTAAGGGGTGCACAGGGGAAGCATCACCTGGGGGGGCAGGGTGGCGATGATGATGGGGCCTTGGGGAAGTCAGGCCAGGGACTGGCGCTTGTTCTGACCCCCAGGGCCATTGCACTGCGGGAGGGCCACATTGGGTCGAGGCCCCGCAGGCCACGTAAAGTGGGTGTGGCTGCCACAGCATCGGCAGCACTTCAGCTAAACTCTCAACAGGAGACACAGTTTCCCAGGCCCTCGAGTCGCTCTCCATCTTCTAGGGAGAATTCCTGGCCTTTGCAGATGGCCGCCGTTCAGGGCACAGCCCAGCGCCAGGCTGGAAGGGTGGAGGACGGTCACCGTGGTCAGCAGAGCTGGAGGAGATGGAAGAGAGGTGGGCTGCCTGAAAGCGGCACCCCCAGAGTGTCGGGCCGGAGGTCAGCCTGGCGCCAGGAAAAGCTGAGGAGAAACGAGATGGATGCTGAAGGCACTGAGGTCGGGGGAGGTCCTGGAGAAGGAGGAGGGGCAAGTTGATGGCAGGAGCTCTAAGGGGGATGGGGGGGCTGGAGCAGAGCCAGGGAGCCCGGGGCCACCAGGCCCTTCTCTGGGACTTGAGCAGGAGCCGGGTGTGCTGAGCCAGCGGGTGCCTGCACGCTCAGGTGCTGCACGTAGCCATGACCAAAACTCAGATTATATAAACTCACAATGAAATAAATTCTATCAGAAACAAAAGTGAGGCCCTGGCTCAGTTGGTTAGAGCCTCGTCCCCATACACCGAGGTTGTGGGTTTGGTCCCTGGTCAGGGCACACACAAGAATCAACCAATGAACACATCAAAAAGTGGAACAACAAATTGATGTTTCTCTCTCTCCCTTGCTCTTTCTAAAGATCAACAAAATTAAAAAAAAAAATCCAAACGTAGGAAATACTCAAAACCCATCCGTTTCTGATTGCTTTATTATGGCGACCATTGTCTGTGTCCCGGAGGTCACTTGCACCTGCTGCATCTGAAAAGGAGGCTGTGCCACGATGATGCCACCGTGCACCTCTGCCCAGCTCCGCACTCCGCCACATCCTCTGGGAGCCTGGAGTTGCCTGCGCTGGGATGTTCACGCCACGGAAACTGGTAGACTGGTTTCTCCCCTTTTCCCCCAGCCAAAGCCGGTTACTAAACTTTTCCCAACCCACCCTGGGCAGAGGAGTCTGCAAGGAGGTGTAGTCTGAGGCCGGAGGCTGGGTGGACCAGGAACCGTGCTGGGGACAGTGTGGGCCCCCTACAAAGGGTGACATGGGCAGTGGGCCGGCAGCTGTTCTGGAAGCCTCTGCTCACACCTGTTCCTACGCATTCTCGGACCTCTGGTGTTGGCCTAAAGCGCCAGCATCATTTCACTTCTGCCTGTTGCCGTACAGGAACGTCGTGGCGGTCCTTCTCCCCAGACTGTGTGACAGTGGTTAACACGGTGTCTCTTGGACACCGTCCCCCGTGGACCACTGCTGTTCACACTTCCATCGTCTCTCTGTGCCAGAGAAGCACTTGCCCCTGTGCTGACGAGGGTGGCTCTGCTCCTGACTGCCAGTCACTGCTCCTGCCAGCACCCCCTGGTCCAGAGGGGCGGGCCTGGCTTTACCGGGGACCAGGGGCCTCCTTGCGGAAGATGGGACATAGAGCCTGGATGGATCCAGTGTCCGATCCCAAGGCAAGAAGAGCTGGGGCAGAGGAGGCTGGAGCCCCCAGAAACCAATGTAATGTATGTCAACTGTACTTTTTTTAAAAAAAGGTGCCGGGGCATGAAGTGAGGACACGACCACCATCCCTGGGCAGCGACACTGACGCTGGCTGCCAGTGGCCACGTGTCCGTCTGCAGTGGGGGAGCACGAGCCACCACCCAGGGAGAGGCAAAGGTGGTGGCCGCAGTCTCTGGTGGCTTTTGTCTCCAGCACCTCTGGCCCTTTTCTGCTTATCTGGGCCACGAATCCTTGCCTATTATTATTACCCTCACCCAAGGATATATTTTTATTGATTATTTATTTATTTATTTTTAGGGTTTTATTTATTTACTTTTAGACAGAGGGGAAGGGAGGGAGAAAGGGAGAGAAACATCATTGTGTGAGAGAGACATGGATGAGATACATCAATCAGTTGCCTCTCACATGCTTCCAACTGGGGACCTGGCCCGAAACCCAGGCATGTGCTCTGACAGGGAATCAAACTGGCGAACTTTGCTTTGAAAGTGGGTGCTCAATCCACTGAGCCACACCAGCCAGGGCCATTTTTTGTTGGTTTGAGAGAGAGGAAGCGGAGGGAGAGAGAGAGAGACATTGATGTGAAAAAAGAAGCTGCCTCCTGTACGTGCCCTGACTGTGGGTCGAACCCACAACCTGGGTATGTGCCCTGATCAGAAAGCAAAACCACAACCTTTTGGTGCACAGGGACGATGCTCCAACCAACAGACCCACCCAGCCAGGGCCTTATTATTCCTTTTTTAGTGATTTTTCAAGTTGGGAGCCACTAGTGATGCAAATATTTGAAACTAAAAGAGTGACCCTCGTCGCCTACTCTTGGGAGTTGTGTGTCAGATGGCCCTCCACCTTCCTTCAAACCCCCCGAAGTTAATAGCTGGGACAAAACATTGGTAACCCGGTTTGGAAACGTTTCATGGTGTGGCCACCCCCACACCCTGGCCAGCGGCCCTGCCCTCAGCCCCAGGTCCGCACGGGGAAACGGCCTCCGGCACAGTCCCTTCGGCTTCTTTGCAGCAAACGTGTCGCTCGTGCAGTTCCAGACCCCTGCACCCTCCGTTCCTGCGGGAACAACATTCCACCTTCCTTGTTGTTTCCAAATGCCGAGGCTCCCCTGTGACCGGTGTGCATGACGACTAGCGAGGGACAAGCGAGGTGACCATGAGGCCGGGTGGCCGGGGAGTTTAGGTGGGACCGATGGTGATGCCGCTGTGCCACAGCCACAGTTCCTGGGGGACCAGACTGTCACGAGCATCTGTTTGCAATACAGTCTTTCCTCTAAGTCAGCCGGGCAACTGCTCGGCTCGCCGCCTACTGAGCAGCCCGGCGCCAAGGAGTAGACAAGAGTCACGCACAGTAACTATGCTGTTCGCTCAGCATTTGCTGAATGCAGGGTCACTCAGAGTAGAACATCAACGTACATGACTACCCTACTCACACACTAACAACCTAAAAGGAATATAACACACACACACGGCAATCAGTGGGGGATAAGGAACCCGAGTCCCAGGGTCTCTGTCTGCAGGTCCGGGGGTCAGCATGGTGGGCACGGGAGTCATCAGCGTCCTGCAGGGAAGGACCTCTGGAGCCAGGTGGTCCGCAGGGCAGGTGACATCCTCAGCCCAGCAGGGCAGAGCCTCCGGCAGCCAATGCCCAGGGAGACCGGCGTGGTGGGGAGCTGCACTCTGGGGTGCGGAGCTCGGCTGTCTCCGAAGCGGTCTGGAGCCTGCCTTGGTATTCCTTGAGAGTGGTGCACTCCACCCCTCAGGGTCCTTCCCATAAATGTCTTGGCATCCCTGACGGCAAGTGTGGGGTTTCCCCAGGAGCCTATGGGTGGTACACGCCTGTTCTGCTCAACGCCCCTGCTGGCCAGTGTGGGGTTTCCCCAGGAGCCAGCTGTGAGCGGTCCCGCTCCGCTGACAGGTCCTCTGACCACATGTGCAGACATTGTAGTGTGTCTCCTTTCTGCACATTTCTGCTCCGACCATGTGGGCAGACCTGTCTCCTTGCCACAAGCATTTACTCTGACTTAGGGAATTTTCCTCTGGAACTGAAGTGTCATGGCTGACAGCCGTTTCAGTTAGCATAAGTGACTCCACTTTGTTTTCTATACTTTATGCTGTCTTAATCCGACCAACGCCGTTTTACCGGTCCTGTTCTCCACACAGACCCACTCCACAGCCTCGGAAAGTGTGGATCAAGGTTCCGGTGAGGATTCTAAGGCCACCGTAAGGCAGGAGCAGCAGCAGGCCAAGCAAACTAGACTGAAAAGTTCAAGGTTGTGGTTGCAATTAAATACAACTTCTCAGAAACTGCCTGGCCCAGGGCTGAAATACACGGAAGCTTACTGCTGGCATGCAGGCCTTCCCAACAGTTGCCTGGTAGAGGACGGCAAGCACTGAAATGCCTCGGCTGCCTCTGTGCCCCACCTGGGACGGCTCTGGCCTCATCCCCTCCGCGCCCCAGAGCAGGCCTCCTGGCACTGGTCTCCAGGTCCAGCCCCTGACCTCACTCAAGAGGCCCACCTGGTCTGCTTCCACTGTTACAGCATCAAATCCAGGATCAGTTTTTTTCTCCTTTGTTGGTTCCTCAGCATCTGTAATCAGAGGCTCGCCATACCTGCAGTGACCTTCCCACGTTCAGGAAAGATCCCAGGTCCCATTCTCCAGAACCCTGGGTCCCATGGCTCTGAAAACGCCACCATCCACTCCTGCCCCTCCTCCCCTCCCTGCACGAAAGCCATTCCTCTTCTCTCATCTGTGGGGGCTGCTGCCACCCTTCCTGCCCCTGCTCCTGCAGACAACAGCTCAGGAAGAGGGGAGGGCACCAGGGACAGACTCTCCCGCCCTGGACACCAGAGGGTCAGCGTAGAGAGGAGGGGAGGGGACTCCTAGCTCTATAAACCTTAGGGAGCCAGACAGCATTCTGGGGCTGAGGCCAGCCTCACAGCAGGAGCAAACTGTGCTGCAGACCTGTCGTCCGCACCTGGGCCAGTGCGGCCTCTGCCACAAACTCCAGAGTGGAAGTTTCCCAGAAGAAATGACTCCAGCAGGGCCTCCCTCCCTGTGTAGATGGGGAGAACAGCATAGGGTGGGAGTTGGGGGAAGATGTTGCTCTGGAGTGGGGTGGGGGGCCCCTGAGGACGTGGCCTCCCTGGAAGTGGAGGAGCTTGGGCTCCCAGGACAGGGACCCAGCTCTCCTGCAGGAGGCCTGAGGCTGTTTAGAGGGACTTCTGTCCATGGGGAACAGGGTAGGAAGGGGACCCAGCTGTCACTGTCCTGCTGGAAGCTTCCTTGGTCAAGCAAGTGTGGGCGTGGGGCTCCACCTTCACAAAACAGGCTTAGCTGACAGGGTCCCAGGATCAGTCAGCATACGCTCGCGGGCAGTCCACTCCCCCAAGGCCAGCCTCATGGCTTCATTCCTTCTGCTGTGTGAAGCCAGGAGACCCCACACCTTCCTGCAGTCCACATACCTTCCATCCACACAGCATGACTCTGTCTATGCCCAGCTGCTCTGGACAAACCCGGAGTGTGGAGTGGGGGAGAGTCACCCCCAGCCCCCCTCTCAGCATGCTCCCCACTCCCTGCCTGTCATTCCCCTCCCCCCCAGCTGAGGGATGCCCTCCCAGGGACCTGCACTGTCTGGGCCTCCAGGGGACAGGGACACAGCCCTGACACATGTATCACAAGTGTCTGCATTGTCACTTTCTGCACAAGGCCCTCCCAGGTTCTGAGACCCCACCCTGTGCCAGGGACGCAAGCCCAGCTGCCAGGCAGTGGAGGGGTGGGAGATGTGGGAGCTGAACTGGCAGAGGACAGAGGCCTGCAGGGGCCCGGGGAGGCCTGAGCCCCAGGAGACATGGGGTTGGGCTGCTTTGGGTTCCAGCTCCTTGGCCAACATGTGCCTTGGCCCCTGCCTGCCCTTTCCCATGCACCCCCACTTTGTGGGCCTCTGCTGGGACACCAGGAGACTTTTGCTGCCCTCCACGTCACCACACAGGCACACTGTGGGTCCTTGCTGGCTGGTTCTCAGAAGACAGCAGTGCCCAGGCTTCTCCCCACATGGCCCTGTCCAGGTGGACACATGCTCAGACCTGAGTGTGCAGGAGTCACCTGTGCAGGGCGGGACCGGGGACCTGGCACCTGTGTGTCTACGAGGGGCCCCCCACACCCTGAGCACCAGGGCTTTGGGTCTCCTTCTGGGGCTCCATCCTGAGCTCCCCACACTCTGGAGCGACCTTGGCTGTGTCTTCCCCGTGAACCACAAACTTCCTCCCAGAACCACAGTCTTGTTCTTCTTTTTTAAGATTTTATTTACTTTTTAAAGATAGGAAAAAGGAGGGAGAAAGAGACAGAGAGAAAAATCAATCGGTTGCCTCTCACATGAGTCCCAACCGGAGGTACCAGGCCTGCAACCCAGGCATGTGTGCCAACCAGGAATCGAACCAGTGACCTTTCACTTTGTGGACTGATGCTCAACCCACTGAGCCATGCCAGTTGGGGCTGTTTTTCTTTTTAACAGCCCAATGGCGGCACCACTGCCAATCCTCACAAGCGTTGACCCAGCCACAGCAGGATGCTCGCATACAAGTCATCTCTCCCTGACTCCCAGGCAATGGCTCTGCTCCCAGCCGCCTCAGCCCTGCCTGGGGAAGGGAGGAGTCCAGCTTGGTGCGGAACAGGCAGAGCTGGCCCACCCAAGCCTCCTGGAAGGACCGCCTCAAACTCTGAAAGGCTCGGATCCAAAAGGGCCTGTCTCCTCACCACCACACTTTGCTGTCCGCCAGCCTGTTTGGCGGTGGCTACCCCCAATTCTGGGTACCCCACCTCCAACCAGCCCATGAGGGCAGGCTGCTTGGGAACCAGAGCAGGAGTCATAAAACTAATGGCATCAGTCAGGAGTCTTTGGTCATGGGTGACAGAAAACCACCAACAAAAAGTTGTTGGCGCCTGCCGCTGAGCACAGGGAGGCAGGGGGCAGGTGGGCCCCAGCTCTCCACTGGGCTGTCTTCCCCACGCTGCTGCTCCTCGTGCCTGCTGCACACGCGGCAGCTTGAAACAGCCCAGGCTTCTCCCGAACCTCTGTGTGTCAGAAGCCCAGGCTGGCCCGGCTAGCTTCTCTGCTCAGAATTCCCCAAGGCTCAATTCAAGCTGTGGGCCAGCTGCGTTCTCATGGGGAGGCTCAGGCAGACTCCGGTTCCTCCTGGTCGCAGGCCTGACGCCCCTGTCTCCTCACTGGCTGTCAGCCGGAGGTCGCCCTGAGCCCCCAGAGGCCTCCCTCTGGTCTCCGGGCCACACGTGGGTCCCTGTATTTCAGAACTAGTAAAGGCGGGTCAAACCCCTCTCACACCTGCAGTCTGTCTGACTTTCCTTCCGCTGCATCTTGGCTGCTTCCAGCCAGAGAAGCTTCTCTGCTTTCAAAGGCTCTTGTGATAGACTGGGCCCACCTGGACACTTGGGCCAGCCACCCTCTGCGCCTGCATCCTTTCTGACGGCGACCTAACACAGCCGCAGGGCCTGGGAGTGAGGGCGCGTCCCCCCTTGTGCCTGCCGGCCACCGGTTTCTGTTTTGCTCTGAGTGTTTCCTTCTCTCCCACTGCGGAGAGAGGCGCTGCAGGCACATGCGGCGCCACAGTTCCCCAGGATGTCCAGAGTCGCACCCTTAAAATCTCCATGACCAGACGGCAAAGGAACGTCCCTCTCCCAGTTCCTCTTTGAAACTCCCCAGGCGGGGCCCCGGTGGGCCCAGAGCAGGTCACAGGCCCACCCCTTGTCAGAGTGGAAGGGGCATAAGGTACAGTGAGGGGCCCAGGCTGAGACTAGAGAAGGGAGGAGCGCCGGGTACAAAACCCACTTGGGGGCCCCTCTCCTGGGCACCAACTCAGCCACCTCCCCGTGCTCACTGGAATTCCACGGGATCAGCTCCTCCACTGACCCTTCTCGGGCCTCAGCTGCCTCCTCAGGAAAATGGGAATAATAAAACCCACGCCTGACCAGGCTACTCAGGCCACTGGGGAAGCAAACGGGAAGGTGTGTGAGAAGAGTCTTTTTTTAAAAAAAGATTTTATTTTTAGAGAGAGGAGAAGGGAGGCAGAGAGAGGGAGAGAATCATCAGCGTGTGGTTGCCTCTCACACACCCCCACTGGGGACCTGGCCCGCAACTCAGGCCTGTGCCCCGACTGGGAATCGAACCAGTGACCCTTTGGCTCACAGGCTGGTGCTGTCCACTGAGCCACACCAGCCAGGGCAAGAGTCTTTTTTTTTTTTGGTTGCAGAAAGAGAGGAAGGCAGGGAGAGAAAGAGAGAAACATCAGTGGGTTACTTCCCATACACACCTGGACTGGGGACCAAATCCACAATCTGCAGCCCAGGTATGTGCTCTGACTGGGAATCAAACCCAAGACCTTGCAGTTCACAGGATGACGCCCCAACCAGCTGAGCCACACTGGCCAGGACGAAAAGCAGATTCTCCGTAGGACTGAGGAGGCCCAGACCCAAGCTTGGGAGGGACCTCGGGACTCTGAGCCTCACTGGCCCCTGCGGCTCTGGCCCCTCGGTGGGAGCAGCACCAGGGCGACAGCTCTCCAGCCCACACTGGTGGGAGCAAGGCTGCCCAGAATGCACCTGGCCAGGCTCCGGGCCATGAAAGGGCAGCCATTCAGGGCTGGCTTGGACAAGAGCCGGGTGACGAGAGACAGGAGCCCTGTGCTCTGCAGAGGAAGGTGGCCTCCCCAAGGGGCTGAGCTGCTGGGCTGGGAGGCCAAGCTGGCTCGGCGGGGAGGGGGCGGCACCGAGGAGGGAAGACTAAGCTAGTGTTTGAGGCCGAGGGGCTGAAAGAAGGCTGTGTGTGCCCAAGTCAGCCACCAGGCGGGTGAGGATGTGAGTCACTGGTGGCCTGGCGGGAGGGGGCAGCCCAGCTGCCCAGGACTCAGGGGCACGATGCCCACCCGAGTGTGAATGCGTGTCAGTGTGACTTAGAACTCGTGTGCTTGGGGTGGGGCCGGAGTCTCGGCCGCCCAAGGCTCCCCGAGGTGGGCACACCCAGCCACCCCCTGAATATGGCCCAGGCAGGTCTGCCCCTCCCTGCCGGGGCCTCCTCCAGGTAGCCAGTGCTGGCAGTTCACTCGCTGGGCTACTGAAAGGACAGGCTCCCGTGCCTCCCCTCCCCCGTCCTGTCAGGAACACAGAAAGGCCTGTTCCTGCTTTCCGTTGTGCTGGTGTGGTAGGACAGGTAGAGGAGGGACAGGCAGACAGGATGCTGGCCAGAGGGGGAGCACCTACTCCAAGGGTGGGAACATTTGAGGCAGGTTGTGGAAGATGAGTGAGTTCAGAGGAGGAGGGAATGCACTTCAGCCGGAGGAAGCCGGGGTCCTTCCGGAGGGGAAAGCTGAGGTGGCCAAATGGGGGTGGTGTTAGGGGCCTGTGGGCAGCGCCCAGAGGCTCCTGGAGGCCAGGCTGGACCCAGACTGGAGGACTCAGGACAGATGAAGAGGCCAATCATGGATGCAGGTGGGGCCTGCCTGGTCCAGAGCCCATTCCCAGGCTCCCGAAGGCCAGGGTCCCGCCAGTAGCAGGGGAGCTGGCTGGGGGAGGCCCCTCCTATCTGGGAAAGGCCATAGGTCAGTGTGTGTGCGAAGCTGTGCGTTTCTGTGTGTGGTGAGTATCTGTGTGTCTGTGGATGTGTCTAGGTGTGCATGTATACCTCTCACTGGAAATGTGTGTGTGCACATGTGCTTCTTCACGTGTGTGCATACATCTCATGTGCACGAGTGTGTATTACTATGAGTGCATGTATGTGCCTCTCTTGAACATGCATGCTTTTGTGTGAACGTGTTTGGGTGCATCTGACCTGCATGTATATGTGTTGTATGTGTCTCTGAGTGTGAGAATGTCTGTGCATGTGTCTGTGCCTGGGTGTGTAAGGGTCTGGGTCTGTGTCACTTGCACACCTGTGTGCATCTGCTGTAAGAGTGCATTTGTCTCTTTCTCTCTGTGTGTCTGTGTGAGTGCCCCCACCATGCCCAGCCGACAGGAGCCTGGGTGCAGGCAGCCCGGGGGCCTGGGTCCAAGGCTGCAATCAGGAGAACTCCTTCCCTTCCGCCTGCCTCTCCACCCGGCATCTCCCGAGCCCGCCCAGCCGCTGGTTCCTGGGCCGTGTTGAACTCCGCTGCCCAGCCCCAGCCCCACCTGACCAGCTCCCACACCTCAAAGCCATGGGTGGACTTGGCTGCCCCAGACCAGCCAGTGGGAATCCAGGCACAGAAAGGGGGCAAGGGTGCCCCGCCCCTAAAAGAGATCCATCCACCCTCCACAGGCCAGCCTGGGGCTCCTCCCACCCAGCGGAGAAAGATCTCTCAGGAAAACACACAGAGACATTTCCCCCACAGCTGCCACCCCTTTCTTCTTCCTTCTAGGGCTCCTGGTCTCAGAGGGTCTGTTTTGGAGGGCAATTCAAAAGCTCAAGGTGCTTGGCTGAGCTGAAGGACTGGCCAACATCTCTTCCCCTGCTTTCTTGAAAATAACAGCTTCCTCTAAGGGTTCTGCCCCTTCCAGGCAGTTCCTGTGGGGCTGCGAATCCAAGGGCCCTGCCACCGCAGGGCACATGTGACTCAGGCCTGGCCAGTCAAACTATTCCAGTCCCCTAGACATGATCATCAGGCACATGACTACAGTGAGACCAATGAGAGTCCTTCCCTGGAATTTTACATATGGAGGTTGGAGGGGGGCAGAACCCTTTCCTCCAGAGTCCTCAAGATGGTGATGAACTGCTGAGGCTGTCTGCAAGCCTGCCTTTCTCCCCCTCCTCACAGCAGAAGCCCGTGGGTGCAGGAGAGAGCCAAGAGGCAGGAGGACTGTGCGGGCGTGTGGGTTGTGGGGAGGCTGAGAGACCAAAGGACAGGGTTTCTCGTCATACAATCTAATAAACTCCTTTTGCTCGAGCCACGTTGAGGTGGTCTGCGTCACTCACATCCAGAGGAGCCCAGGACATCCCTGCCTCAGCCAGGAGCCTGGGCCCCCAGGGTGCACAAGAGTACCCTAACACTTCCTGCTGCCTGTCTCTGCCGTTCTCAGATCCCACCCTTTCCCGCTCCTTTCAAGCTCCTAAACCCGCCTCTGCTTCCTCACCTGTCCCTTGCTTCACTGGGAAAGTGGATTCCTCAACCCCCCCAACCCCCGCCCTCTCTGCCTCCAAGTTCCTCCAGAACTGCCTCCTGGTCCTGTGGTCCTGCTCCCCAAGCTCACAGGGGGAGGTGCCCCCTGCCAGCCCTTGCCCATGGCTGCCCCAGGGAGCTGGAACTGGGGGTTCAGCGCCCGTCACTCCCAAACCTGCATGTACATCAGGGTCATCTGGGAAACTGGAAAAACACAATTTCCCAGGTCCCCTCAGATTCTCTGCTGGCAGGCTCTGGAATTTTTATTTTGACTCATCTTACTGGTTAACCCCATGCCACCGTCTTGGTTGTTAGGTCAGCCTTGGCTCTGTCAGGATTTGGCCACACGGGGCACCTCAGGTCCATGTCTACAGGCCGCTGTCACTTGTGTTGCTTGCACGGGGACCCTGCAAGGGGCCATATTTAACTGCCTCCCGGCACCTCTCACCCCTTTTGGTTGGTGCGTCTCTTTGACCCAATCTGCCCTTGAGTGAGGGCACCTCCCAGACTCCAAACATAACCACCCACACTTGGAAAACCCTGGCCCCCTGCCCTCTGAGCTCCCCCACCCTCTCCCACCTCTCTGCCAGCTCCTTCCTGGGCTTTTTCTCTTCCTCCTTTGTGTGTTATGCTCCCACCCTGCCTGAGCAGCCCCTCCCAGGGTGCCTGCAGAATGGGTCAGGTTCTCTGCAGCAGACATGGGTGGACCAGGACCAGAGGTCCTCCTCATGTGGTGTGTTACAAGGACATCAATGCTAGTGCACTTAAAGCATCTATTAGCAAGAAGCACAAAACTGAACTCCCACTGCCACTGCCCAGGAACCCCAGGGAGACCCACTCTCTGTCTTTTGCAGGAAGACTGGCTAACCTTCCAATCAGATCATTGCATGGGGTGTGCTGGACCAATGAGAGAGCATTCTGGACCCAGGGCACTGCTCTGCTGGGATGCCCAGGGCGGGCACATATCTTCAAGGGAACGCCTTGTACTAAAGAGACATGGCATCTGACACTCCAGAGCTAATTTGTAGACTCCCTGCTGCACGCATAGCCCACTGCACTCGAAGCACTGCCCACGGCAGCCCCTGCAGTGCAGACTTGACTCAGGGTCTTTAAAGACTAAGGTGATCCCTGGCTGGTGTGGCTCAATGGACTGAGTGCCAGCCTACAAACTGAAAGGTCACTGGTTCGATTCCCAGTCAGGGCCAGGTCCCCAGCTGGGGGCTTGCAAGAGGCAACTGGGTATCTCTTTCACATTGATGTTTCTCTACTCCTCTTTCTCCCTCCCTTCCTCACTCTCTAAAAGTAAATAAATAAAAATATTTATTTAAAGTTAATTAATTTTATTTTTACTTAAATAAATAAAAATGCAGGGAAGTGAGATTGCAGTCCAGCTCTCTGGGTCTCCCCAAGTCAGCCCTACGCTGTCCAGTTAAGAGTTGACTCAGGGGTAGGCTGGGCAGGGAGGAGGGCAAAGGGGGGAAAACTAGGACCACTGTAATAGAATAAGAATAAAAACAAAAAAAGGAGAAACATTTTTTGCATCTACAGGTGACAGATGATAACTGAACTTGCTATGGTAATTGTCCCACAGTTCACAGAAGCCAAATCATTACTCCATGCTGGACGTCAGGTACAGCTCACTAGAAGTGAGCGAGAAAGAAGAGTGGACCCCGGGCGACCTCTGGCACATCAGCCATCTCCCCACATCCAAGGGCAAGGCAGGTAGGTCCCTGGGCCCAGGTGAGCCTCACAGTCACTGCATCAAACCAGCGGGGTCTGGATTATTCCAGCTAGTTCTGGAGGGTGAGCCAGAGGCTGACAGAGGGAAGAGAGATGGGGAAGGGGAGAGGGAGAGGGAGCAGGGAGTGGGGTGGGGGAGGGAGAAGGAGTGGAAGAGGGAGGGGAGCTTCTTGGGCTTCTCCAGCAGCTGGCCTCCCTGAGTTTTCTTGTCCCGGGCAGAACCTCAACCTGAGGG
Organism: Tonatia bakeri; assembly: GCA_004024845.1. Classification (NCBI taxonomy): domain Eukaryota; kingdom Metazoa; phylum Chordata; class Mammalia; order Chiroptera; family Phyllostomidae; genus Tonatia; species Tonatia bakeri. Next base: position 19,706 of record PVIA01007164.1, on the reverse strand, counting down.
AAGCAGAGGACCCAGTGACAGGGACACCTACCCCACCTCCTCCTCTGCACAGGTCTCAGGACTCTAGCCAAGTAGCTCCTCCCATCCCTGACCACCCCACCCCCAGGGCTAAAGACATACCAAACTCCCATCCCTCCCCCGAGGGCTACAGACAAACCAACCCCCCACCTCACCCCCACTCCACACACACCAGATCTCCTGGTTCTGCAGCTTCCACATGCTTTCTGCCAAGACTGTGGGGCAGGGCAGTTTCTATCCACAGAATGACCTCCCCTTTCCCAGGGGCCCTGCTCAATCGCCCCAGCTGTGGCCTGAGACAACAGCAGGAATCTCCTAGGGCTCTTCCCAAAGACAAGGGCCAAGGGAGGGGCCGGGTCCAGCAAAGTGAGTCTGAAAGGACAGACAAAAACCCAACAGCCAGCTGGGGGGCTGGTCCACTGATAGGGAAAGGGGACTAGGGCCTGGTTGGTGGCATACACCCCCTCCCGTCCCCCAGGCAGGGGCTGAGTATCTCATTGTCATCCACGCCCACTCTGTGTCCCACCTAGACACAGACGAAGTGAACCCACGATGACAAACTTCCTCTCGATGAACCAGATTCCACTGGCAAACGCCCAGTTGATCTTGGGTGCCCCCCCCATCCCGACCTCCTTGAGCCCTGGTGGGTTCTGGGGCCTGGTGGGTTGGGTTATCAATAGTAACAATAATAATATTAATGGCATCTAGCCTATCATGATGCCACCATGTAGGAGACACTCATCTGCGTGGTTTAAGTGCGTCATCTCATGTAACTGCTCACAGGAAATTGAGTCTCAAGGGAATAAGACACCCGCCCCTAGTGACAGCCGGGAAGTACAAAGCCCTCCCCTCTGGTCCTCAAACCTGGACTCCAAACCTCTTCCCCAGGAGCAGCCGTGTCTGGCCCTCTCCAGCACCCGAGGCAACCCACAGTTTCCGGGTGAAAGGTCAGTGCTGAGGCTGGGTGGTCCTGTCCCCAGCCAGGCCTGCCCCTAGCCCTCCCTCAAGGTCACACTGACCTTGAGCTTCACAAGTGAACATGAAGACGGCAGAAACCTGGGTGGTGGGGTGAATTCCCAGAGCCCCATGGGATGGGTAGTCAGTTGGGTTCTGAGTGTTCCTCAGTGGCAGGCAGGTCCTGCTCTGGTCCCTGGGATGCTGCCAGGCCCAGGGTTATCTTGTGGGATTCCTCCAGGAAGGCCTTTCGCATGCCTTGATTGGAGTTTATAGCACTCAGGAGAGCTCCGTTGCACCTCGGAGTTCTCTGCCCTCTCTAAAGGGCCTTTGAGCCTTAAGGCGAAGGCCGAACTGGTGTCAGGGCTTCAGGCGCCTGGGACCCAGCTTGAAAGCCGCTCCCTGTCCCTGCTGTCCCTGAGAGATGGTCCCCGAGTCCAGCTCCCTGGCCAGGCAGGCGCCCTGGGCCTGCTTATTAATCACTGGATATGGCCGGCTGGGCTTTCCCCTCCTGGCACCTGTATTTGCTCCTTTTAGTGGGAAGAACTCACTTCGAGCAGCAGCACATGCCTTGAGGATTAAGTGAGTCCACCCTGAAGCAGCCTGGAACTGTGATTGGTGCATTGAAAATGCTTGATGAGTGTCAGGGTTACTTACTGGGCTATGAAATGCTTCCTCTCAATTCTATGCGCATTGTTAAGGTCCCGGTGTAGGCTTGGTGATGGAGCCTCCACACCCAACAGGGCTAGAAGGGACATCTGGGGAAGGCAGGGCAGTCGAAGTGTTTACTTGGTAGAAGATTCTGGAAGTCACCTGGACGGGAACACCCATCATCCCAGACCCCACTGAGCCAAGCATGCTCCTCCAAGTCTGTCTAGGGCAGCCCACCCACGAGGAGCTGGGTCTGGCGCACATAGATTAATAAAGGCTTGGGGACAAAAAGGGTTTTACATGAAATATTTGTTGATGGATGAAAAGAAAGGCGGCTGGGCTAGGCAGACAGGCCTTCCCTTGACAGTGTGGGGGAACTCCTCGAGCAGGGAGGAACTCCAGACGTGGAGACGGCCACTGCTTGGCGGTACAGAGATGGGTCCTGAACCCCAGTCTGCCTCTGCCTCCCCCACCAAGGAAAGGTCCAAATGGGACCACAGGGAATTGCCACCCCCACCCCCACCCCGGAACGGGCCGAAGGAGGTTGGAAGTGAATGGTGTCCTGGTCCCTAGGCATCCAGATGGGCTGACAACTCCAGGAAAGCTCCACGAGGGAAATGGCGTACCCGCGAGCGAAAGTCCCGAGTCTACCACCCCTGCTCACACAGGGCGACCTCAGGTAGCTCTGGAGCCTCGGGTTCCGCCTCCGAGAAATGGGCGATTTCCGCCCAGCTGCAGTGCTGCGGGCTCGGCGGACAGCCGGGCCCGCGGTCCGGGGCCCCCGAAGGGGTTAACGCACCTGGGCCGCCACCGCCCCTCCCGGCCCCTCCCCCCGCCACTGGGAAGAGAAAGTCACGGCGGGGGCGCGGCCCTGCCTCGGCCCCTGCCCGCCCCGTCCCGGTCCCGCCTGCCTTGCCCGAGCCGCGCGCCCAGAGCAGCGACCCGCGCGCTCCGCTCCTCCGCTGCCCCGGCCAGGGCCGCCATGTCTTTAGGGTGAGTGGGGGCTCGCGGGCCGTCGGGCTGGGGGGCCTGGGATGGGGCCCGGAAACCCCGGGCTTCACCTCCCCCGGAGGCTGGGGGTGCGGCACAGCCCGGGCACTGGAGATGCCCCGCTGGGTGTCCGGGGCTTGCCGCAGTTTCCCCGGGACAGATGGGCTCGCGCGGCGGTGGCCGGAGATGCCGGCAGTGCTCGGCGCCCAGACCCGCTGGTCGGCGGCGGCAGACCGTGGAGCCCGTGCGCCCAGCCCTCCCCGCGGTCCCGGATCCCCCAGATCCCAGAACGTGAGCTGGGCACTCAAGGTCTCGCCGGCAGCTGGGTTCCTGTCTCCATTCCGAGGGCCTCCTGTGTCCTGGGCGATCCTGTCCTCGACCCCCAATGGCTCTCCTCTCCTTCCTTCCCCGGGTGGAGGGGCCTCGCCTCCCCCCCTCCCCTGTGGTGACACCGGTGGACTTCAGCCTCCCCTACTAGGGTGTGGGGGCTTCCCTGAAACCCCCTGGGCGGGAGACGCCAGCACTCTGCTCCCCAGCCATTCGAGTGTGGGTCTTAGGTCACCCACAGCCCCTCCCCACTGCAGTACCTGAGATGACCCGGCCTACCGGCAACTCCATGCACAGGAAACCTTGGGACCCGGTGGGAAAGTGTGGCTCCAATGGCCTCAGCCTTCCCCTTCCCTGGGTGTCTATCTGCTTCTCCAGCTAGCCATTCCTGGGGCCACCGGCTTCTCACCAGGGCTCCCAGCTGGCCACACTGCAATCTGCCTCCTCCCAGGGCCCTGCACCCACCTCCCCACTTGGAGTTCGGGGACATCACCCCACTGCCCTGGCCATGTAAGGCCACACTTCCCTGGCCTGCCCTTTCTCTGGAGCCTTTAGCCCCTGTGTCTCCACAGAAGAGACCAGAGCAAGTGGCCTGGCCACCCCCAGAACATGAGCTTGAAGAGAAAGGGTCCCAAGGTCCAGGGCCTGCCAGCCCTCCTGGCCAAAAGCTCTAATTTCTGCTTCTGAAGTAGGTATGATAGGGTTCCCTGGGCCAGCAGTGTCCCTGGAAGGTAGGGTCTGAATATGTTCCCCTCCTGGGGCAGTAGAGCATCTCTCCCAGTGCCATGTTTGGGCAGGGGGCAGACTGGGGGCTCAGGGGACAGTGGTCATGCTACAAGATGCCCTGGGCTGTTTTATTTTTTATAGGTCTGATGGATGGGGTGGAGGGAAGAGGGACAGATTTCTTCAGGCCCCACGTTAGAGCCTGCTCCCCAGGCCCCCGCGTCAGACTGCGCTTTCCGGCTGAGGAGCAGGTCCTGTCTCTGCCCCTCCCGATGACTCGCCTGAACCGTTCACCCCGTGCCTCACGGGGTCTGCACAAGAAATGAAAGCAAAAGGGGTGCCTTGCTAGGGGTGGGGAGCAGGGCAGGGGGCTGGCTTCATGTCATGCAAGAAGTCATGGTTTGGAGAGGTTAAGGGAACCCCCTTAAAGTCACTTAGCTTGTAGGTGGCAGGCCAGCCTGACTCCCCAGCGCTGGACAGGAGCCCGGCTGCACAGGGTGGGGGGAGGGGAAGCAGAACCCTGTTCAGACTGCCTGGGGCCCCGGGACCAGACTTGGCCATCTAGAGATGCTGGGAGGGTCGCAGGGACTCATCTGGTGTCCTCTGTGTCCCACCCCCCACCCCAGGAAGAGAGTCATCTACAAGAGTGTGTGCCTGTCCCTGGCCTTGCTTGTGGCCGTGGCTGTGTTCCAGCGCAGTCTGACCCCCAGCCAGTTTCTGCAGGAGCCCCCGCCACCCACCTTGGGGCCGCAGGAGGCCCGGAAGCCAAGTGCACACCTGGCGAACCCCAATGACTTCTGGAAGAGATCAAAGGATTCCATCACCCCCGTGCCCATGGCCTCGGGGGCGCCTCAGGCCTGGGACGTGACCACGGCGAACTGCTCGGCCAACGTCAACTTGACCCACCAGTCCTGGTTCCAGGGCCTGGAGCCCCACTTCCAGCAGTTCCTGCTCTACCGCCACTGCCGGTACTTCCCCATGCTGCTGAACCACCCAGAGAAGTGCCACGGCGACGTCTACCTGCTGGTGGTCGTCAAGTCGGTCATCACACAGCATGACCGCCGGGAGGCCATCCGCCAAACCTGGGGCCTGGAGCAGGAGTCTGTGGGCGGTGGCCGCGGTGCCAGGCGCACCCTCTTCCTGCTGGGCACGGCCTCCAAGCAGGAGGAGCGCGCCCACTACCAGCAGCTGCTGGCCTACGAGGACCGTCTCTATGGCGACATCCTGCAGTGGGACTTTCTGGACAGCTTCTTCAACCTGACCCTCAAGGAGATCCACTTCCTCAAGTGGCTGGACATCTACTGCCCCCACGTCCACTTCGTCTTCAAGGGCGACGACGACGTCTTCGTCAACCCCACCAACTTGCTGGAGTTCCTGGCCGACCGGCGGCCACAGGAAGACCTGTTCGTGGGCGACGTGCTCCAGCACGCCCGGCCCATCCGCAAGAAGGACAACAAGTACTACATCCCCGGGGCCCTGTACAGCAAGGCCAGCTACCCGCCCTACGCCGGTGGGGGCGGCTTCCTGATGGCGGGAGGCCTGGCCCGGCGCCTGCGCCGCGCCTGCGACACCGTGGAGCTCTACCCCATCGACGACGTCTTCCTGGGCATGTGCCTGGAGGTGCTGGGCGTGCGCCCCGTGGCCCACGAGGGCTTCAAGACATTCGGCATCTCCAGGAACCGCAACAGCCGCATGAACAAGGAGCCATGCTTCTTCCGCTCCATGCTGGTCGTGCACAAGCTGCTGCCTGCCGAGCTGCTGGCCATGTGGGGGCTGGTGCATGGCAACCTCACCTGCTCCCGCAAGCTCCAGGTGCTCTGATCGGCCGGGCCCCCAGGGCAGACGGTGCTGCGGTCCCCTGCAGGGCGGTGGAGGAGCTGGGCCTTGTGTGCTCCTGGGGGTGGCCAGGCACAGGTAGCTGGAGGGGTCTCCCTGTGTGGATGCCCCAGAAAGTGGGACTGGGGCCCAGGAGCGTTCGGAAGTGCCCAGACTGGAGAACATCATCCAGGGCACGAAGCTGCTGGCAGCCCTCCCAACCTGGGTTCATGGCCTTGCTCCCTCTGACCTGGAGGGAGGCCCTGGTGGCCTCTGAAGGAATCCCATGCTCAGGTACCTGGGCTAGGCCAGGCCCTGGATGGCTCCGTGGCTGCCCTCTGTCTTCACAGAACATTCTCCTCCCGTGAAATGCCTCAGTCTCTCCACAGGCCCACGCGGCCCTTTCAGGAGAAGCTCCACCCTGTGCAGGCTCACAGGTCCCCCAGTCTACGCCCCTGGGTCTCCCAGAGACAGGGCTCCAGAACACCCTCCCGCACCTCCCCCTCCCCCCAGACCTGCCTGGAGTTGGCTGCTCAGCCTCCTCAGCTCCCAGGTGGCCTCAGTCCTGGCTGCATCCTGGGCTGTTCCATCCCGCCCCGGTCTGGAAGCCCAGCCTGCCGCTCTTACTACCTCAGCGATCCTCAGAACCTCTGGATGGATAGCAGCCCCCACGACGCAGGGCCAGAGAGCAGCGTTCTCCGCCGAAGCCACGGTGCTGCCCGAGCAGCCCCAGCCGAGGGCCCTTGGGCGGCGGCCGCACGGAGGCCCGGCTCCCTGGCCGAAAACCAGCTGGTTTGGCCCTAGAAGTGAACATACCTCTAATACTATGAAGTTTTATTTATGAAGGATTTGGAGGGAGAAGGCGCCAGGCCTCGGGAAACGGCGGTGTTCTTCCCTTCACTCATCCCAGCAAAATATCTCCTCCTGGGCCCCTCTGACCTGCCCCCAGCGCACCCCCATGCCCCACGAGGCTCCTCCAGAGCCAGATGCTCCAGGACCAAGCAGACCAGCACTTGCCCCTGTAGAGGCAAGACATGCCCTATGTGGGCTGCCCCTCCCAGGTTCGGGGGTCCTTAGGGGTGGGTGCAGAAGGACACCACCTCATATCTCTGGGTAAAGTCACATGGGAAAACACTGAGGAACTGACTATTTTCTCAATAAAAGGGGACTGGTTTTTTTGTGGTGTGAAACTTCCTGTTCCCATTTCCATCAGAGGGCTTGTCTGGGGCCAAGTTTACCAGAGATTTCAGAGAACACAGCTTGGCCCTTGTTCTCAACTGGTGGGTACAAGGGACCCCTTGAAGGGCCTTAGAGGCGGGTGAGTGCCGGGATTAAAGCAGAGGGACCAAGAGAGGTGGTCCCTGGACTGGGGGTGGGGGCGGGGCTGTGGGGGAGCTCCCAGCTCACGGTGCATTCCCACGGAGGGCAAGGCCGGAGCCGACACTGAGGCGGCTGCTATTGCTGCTGCAGGGAGTAGGGTGGAGTGGGGCAGGCAGGGCTGGCCTTTCAGTCAACCCGGACGCATTGATGAGGCTGACAAAAAAAAAAAAAAACATTGAAACTGTGGCAGGGGGTGGGGGTTGGTCCTGGGGGACCACCGTGGTACAGGGCACCTTGACCGCCAGGGTGGGGAGGGTGGCCACCCCAGGAGAAGGGCCCTGGGGCTGTAGGCAGCAAACCAGCATCTCCCCGCCGGTGCCCAGCTCAGGCATCAGAGTGGGCCGATGCCCGAGACAGACGCCCAGGGCCCTCCTCTGGGTGGGTGGTGGGAATGGCTGCTTCCTAGACTAACACAACACCCTGGAGCACGGACGGGGCACAAGACTAAACAGACACCCACCGTGGCCCCCGCTGCCCTCGGAGAAGAGGAGGGACGTCGCCACAGCCATTTCCTCCTCCTCAGCACGGAACCCCACACCTTTTCCCTAGGCTAGCCAGCCACAAAATTTGTGGGCCCCAGTTTTAAAAAGTTAAGGTTTTCAAGGTCACCCCAGCAGAGAGTTAAGTCAAACAGGGCCTCCCGAGGCGGGGCCTGGGACTGCACTGGCCCAGTTGGTCCATCACTCACCCTCTGAGCCTGAGCCCAGGGCCCTGACTGACAGAGGGGAGGGGGCCAGCCATGCCTCTGAAGGTGGAAAGGTACTCCTCAGAGGCCAGGGCTGGGGTGTGGAAAGGGGAAGCAGATGGGAGGGAGGCAGGGCCCGTCCCAGGGCTGAGTTGCAGGAGGCAGTTCAGGCTGGATCCTGAAAGCCAGGGCAAGCGGCAGAGGCCTCCTCACCTGTGCACCCTCTCCTCTGGGCCGATCGGTTGGTCCCAAGAATGGGAACTTCCTCATCCTCTGCCCTTTGGGGGGCCTTACTTCTTGACCCCATTTCAGACCTTGGGGGCCTGCACCTAGGGTGGGGAGCCAGCGCAGCACCACAAAAGGAAGGAAAAAATAAAGGCAGGGGGCCAACGTAACAGGACACCCTGCAAACGGTGGGCCGCAGGCTCACCGCGTCCTTCCCCACCCAACAGTTTACCTGCTTCTCAGAGGAAGAGCGGGTCCTTGCCTTGTGATGGAGGCGGCTGGAGGGACAGTCCAGGAGTTAGGGTGCCCTCTGCAGGCGTAGGGGAGCCACTGCAGCTTCCCAAGCAGGGAAGAAACAGGATCAGATGGAGACTCTAGAAACCTGTCTACATCCGCAATCCCTCATCGGGACCCACGAGGAGGCAGCCCATCCCAAGGCCGGCCCCTCGCCAGCCCCCAGCTCCTCTGTCCCCTCAGCAGGAAGGGGGCTCCACGAAAGAAGAAGCTAATGACAGAGAACTGCGGATCACTGCCCACCCTGACCCTGACCCTCAGCCCTCCTGTCCAGACTGCCCAGCTGACTGCAGCCGTCAGCCGGCCCCTGGCCTGGCTCTGACCCTCTCAGCCACCAGCTGACCCTGGTTTCCTCCAGCCGGCCGCCTGGGAGTGCAGCCCCGCTGCCTCCGAAGACAGCTCTGGCCTTTCCGAGGTTAATCGACAATCGTATTGGGAAACAGATACAAAGGGCATTCTGGAAGTTTCCAGGATTTTCAGTATTTACAGTCTTGATAGCCAGTAGTAATGATAATTACGATAATTACTGCCATCTTGTGGAGCACATTCAATACACCTGGCTCTACCCCTGGTATCTAAGGCCTGGATAAGCCCTTAACGCGTACAGTCCAAATAACCGCAACTCCGGGAGTAAATCTGACAGACAGCATTTTAATCCCTCGTGTACCCGTATTGACAGAAAATGAAGCGGAGTAGAATATGACACCCCCAAATTTGCCTCTTTGGCAGAAGGCTTATCTTGAGCTAGTTAGTTATTTATTTATTTATTTAATTTTTTTTTTCAAAAATAGCCAACACAGGAGAAGCTCTGAAAACTAAGTAGAAGTTACTCTTTTGTGAGTGATATTTACATTTAAAAAGGAAGTCTCCGTTTCACCAGGAAGAGAAGGATGGCTCCTAATCACCAGAAACTGATCAATGAGGCAGGCAGCGACTTGAATCTGTGACTTTACCATCTTATGCCCTTTTCCTGGGCTTTTCCTGGTACCCTCCCATAATCGGCACCCCTCCCCCCGCCCCAGCATCTTTATTTTATTTTTAGTTGATATTGAGGGTGGTGGCCTGGGCCCTTTCCGGGAGTTTCTCGGTTTTCCTAGGCACCTCCCATGTATGCAAGAGGTGTATGTGTCATTAAACTTATGGGTTTTTTTTTTCTTGTTAATTCTTTATTTGGGCGGGGGGGGGTGCGGCCTCAGTTAAGAACCCAGGAGAGTAGAGATAAAATTATTTTCCTCCTTACAAAACCCTACCACTCCTTCTTGGAGCCCACTCACTCCCAAATTCTCTGCAATCTCCAGGGCTCCCCTAAACCCACACAGCGCGAGTTGGGCGAGTCTGAAAGGACTCTTCAGGGACCCTCTCCCTCCACAAGGTGGCGCTGTGGAGCCCGCACAGCCCTGCAGATTTTTAGGTGCACCTGCGGCCTAAGTTGCAGGAACACATGCTTCAGACTCGAAAGTGGCCCTCCTCTTGATCACCCTCACTGGCTCAGCCGTCCTTCCCCCGAGAGCAGCAGCAAGAGGGGGTGCTACGGTCAGGAGGCTCCCAGTCACAGGAGAGCCCTGCATACTCACTCAGGCGGTCCCTGTGCAGCAACCTTCCAGGCCTTTCCTAACAGTGAATTTTAGTCAATCGCGAACCTGAATGTGGGAAGATGGGTCTCAAGGTCTTTCCTCTCCCAAGGCCCTGGGCTTCGGATCCAAAAACACCTCCCCTCCTCCCTCGTCGCCGGCGCTGCATTCCAAGGGGCCTTGAGAAGGGGTGGCTTTGTCAGGCCACAAAAGCTTCTGTTCCACCCCAGGGCAACGGGTGCCCTCCCGGCCACATTTACATAACTAAAGGAGACCACTCAAAGGGCCCTACCCTTAACAAAGAAGCCGATCCCAGGTGACTGACTCTGTCCACCTGCGCTGAGGAGCAGGGAGGGGGACTCCCAGAACCCCATTATGCACCACGGTCAAGTTTAGAAATGAAGGCTGCCAAGAAAAGGGTCCTCCACTCATTCAGTGCACGACCTGAATTCGTGTATGCTCCAGACCCCATATGTCCCAGGAGCTTCCCTTTTTCCTTAGTAGTAACTTCATGTTTTGTCTGATGCTTGACTGGGTATTTAGTATTTTTGTCCTGCAGAGCTTCCGTGGACTTCGCCCTCCGTGGAAAAAGCCGTTTTGCCCCCGTTTGAAATTCCTTCATTCCCTCTCAATGCGCGATGCTGACATCGGCTGTGACCCGCTTACAGCAGCTGCTTGCCCTCGCATGAACAGAACGTCTTAACCTCCTGCTTATTGTGCATTTATCTTTTCCTAAGAAGCAGTTTTTCGCAATGGCTTTTCTATTAAAATGCACACAGACACGTGAGGAAGTAGAATGTCATTTTTGCATATAATTCTAATACGGAACTTGCATCTTGGAATAAATTTTACACCTTCCAGCTGAGCCTGGAGCGCAATGCTTTCCGGAGGGGCTCAGACCCGCTACGCGTCCGAAAAAGCTTCCGAGGAAGCTCTAAAACAACGTTTGCGTCCAGGCCTCAGCGCGGGCGGGTTCCACGCGCGGTCGGGTTCCATGCGCGATCGGGATGGGCGCGAGCCTCGGTGTTTGAAGCGGCTGCCCAGGTGACTCGGGAGCGCGAACTAGCCACCGGGCGGAGAATTAACCCGGTGCGAACGAATCTAAGAACAACGCCGGGCATTCCTGCCCAGCCTGGAGGCTTGAAATCGCTAGGCAGAAAGTAGCTGCCGGAAGGTGCGGGTGTTCGAGGGCTGTCAGCCCACCGCGCCACCCCGTGGCCTTCGCTGAACCGTTGGCTTTAGTGTGGACGGTCGCGTTTTGCAGTCCCGGGAGGTGTGGTTCGCGGGTGGTGGGAGCCACTGGATCCCAGAGGCCTGGAAAGGAGTGGGTGTCGTGGCCACGCGGGGTCCGCACCCCCAAGCGGGACATCTGACCACTGGACCTACCTGCAGGCCCTGGCCGCTCGGTCCTGGGGGGCGCTCGCCGACCCCTCCGGACCGCCTCCCGTAGAGGCGCGCGCGGGCGGGGCCAGGGCTGGGGCGTCAGGGAAGGTCCACAGTGCCCGGCCGGGAGGAATCCCCTGCGCTGTGCAATCCCAGGGGAAGGCGTGGAGCGCCCCCAACTGACCACGTAGGAGACGTGACAGTAGGACAATTTGGGCTGGTTATGTGACATCTGTAACTGGTATCTCGTGTCATCCGCTTTAACTAAGCGCAGGTGTGTCTCATAATGCTGGAAAACTTGCCCTGACCCTTACGGCTCCGTCGGTTGAAGGTCGCCGGCAAGCAAAAGGTCACCTGTTCGAACCCTAGGACTGATGTTTCTCTTCCTCCTTTTCTCCCACCCTTCCCTTCTCTCTAAAAATGAATAAATAACATCTTTTTTAAAAATACTGGAAAACTCCACATCAAACTTTCTCAGGAATTGTTTCCTGGAAGTGGGATTCCATGGAGCTTTACCCTTTTCTTTTGTCTCATTTTTTAAAGAAGGCTTTCTTTTAAAAAAAAAATGATTATGCTATTACAGTTGTCCCATTTCCCCCCTTTATTCCCCTCCACCCTGCACCCCTGCCTCCCACCCACATTCCCCCCTTAGTTCATGTCCATGGGTTGTACATATAAGTTCTTTGCCTTCTCCATTTCCCATACTATTCCTAACCTCCCCCTGTCTATTTTGTACCTACCATTTATGCTTCTTATTCCTTATACTTTTTCCCTCACTGTCCCCTCCCCACTGATAACCCTCCATGTGATCTCCACTTCTATGATTTTGTTCCTGTTCTAGTTGCTTGCTTAGTTTGTTTTTGTTTTTGTTTAGGTTCAGTTGTTGATAGTTGTGAATTTGTTGTCATTTCACTGTTCATATATTTGATCATTTTTATTTCTTAGGTAAGTCCCTTTAATATTTCATATGATAAGGGCTTGGTGATGATGAACTCCTTTAACTTGACCTAATCTGGGAAGCACTTTGTCTGCCCTTCCATTCTAAATGATAGCTTTGCTGGATAGAGTAATCTTGGGTAGGTCCTTGCCTTTCTTGTCTTTAAATATTTCTTTTCAGCCGCTTCTTGCCTGCAAGGTCTCTTTTGAGAAATCAGCTGACAGTCTGATGGGAACTCCTTTGTAGGTTACTGTCTCCTTATCTCTTGCTCCTTTCGGGATTCTCTCCTTCATTTTTATCTTGGCTAATGTAATTACGATGTGCCTTGGTGTGTTCCTCCTTGGATCCAATTTCTTTGGGACTCACAATAGGGACATTGACTTGGTGGGCCTGACCTATGAGCCTTTAAAAACAGAGAGTTTTCTCGGGCTAGTGACAGACCTCGGAGAGATTCAAAGCAGGAGGAGCCCACGTGCCGTTGCTAACTTGAAGATGGAGGGGGCCAAGTGACCAGAAATGAGGGTGGCTTCTAGAAGCTGAGAGAAGCTTCTGACTGGCAGCCAGCAAGGAAATGTGAATGAACTTCAGTCCTACCCCTGCAGGAACTGAATGCTGCCAGGAACAAAAACAAGCTCAGAAGAGGAGCCTGAGGTCCTGGTGCAGTGTAGCCAGCCAGCACCTCGCCTGCAGCTTGAACAGAGGACCTGCTAGAGAAAGAGTTTTTGTACCCCGCACTGGCAGAGCCAGACCCTAGACATCGAGAACTGCTGTCGAGAAATATTGGCCTTTTTATCAGAATGGCGCCACCCAGGAGCGGGGAGCTAACACTCCAAAGCCTGAACTCCCTAATGGCATGTAGGTTACAGATCCTCTAGGGCAAAACCACAAGACACTGGGTTGGGGTCACACTGGGAGCTGACTGATCAGAGGTGAGGAAAGGGTGACGAATCATTTGATCAGATCTTAAGGCCAGCTCTGACATCTTACCTTGTCCCTGTGTTTGATTTCATGGGAAAGTAGCCAGGGTTTGTTCTACCTTAGGGCTCAGGGGCTGAAACATAACTGCTACCTTCGGCCTGCAGGTGTTCCTACTCTGACCATTGGTCGGATCGGGCTGCTGTGTTCTGCAGCCTTAAGGGGTTACTGATTATCTGGGGGAAAGGCTAGGTTTTTGAGGGTCAGAGAGAGAGAGGGCAGGGGGGCAGAGAGACAGACAGAGGGCCAATTTCTAGAGCTGGGATTCCAAACTAAATTCAGTTGAAGTCATAAGGATCCTGGGTTTCAGGCCCGGCCGTGCTGTGCTGGTCCAGCTGCTGCGAGAAAGACCGAGTGGTGAGAGCCTTCAACGCACTACGTGACCGACCTAGTGTTAGTGCACAAGACATCCAGCCCTGCAAGAATTTTTACAAGTTTATTGGGGCCAAACTGACAACTGCTGGGAAGCGAAATCTTAAGGCAGGGGTGTCAGACTCATTGCCACTGGGGCCACACCAGCCTTGCGGTTGCCATCAAAGGGCTGAATGTAATGTTAGAACTGTGTAGATATAATTACTCTTTAACAGTAAAGGGAGGGCTCGGCACTGCCACTGGGTAGAAACAAGGTGCTGGGCCAGATAGAACAAGGTGGAGGGCCGGATTCAGCCCACAGGCCTTGTGTTCACTACCTGTGTCTTAAGGGATTGAGAAAATGCTCCAGAGTATGGCAGTTTTGCACCTTATTTTATAAATTACAGTCAAAAGAGGAGGCTTAATGGGGTTACCAGAAATCCACTGGTGATAGATTAGGGAGGCAGGAAAAAGCAGAACGTGGAAACTTTGGGATTGGATACAAAGTAAAATGATAGACGCATACTTCGTCTCCATAGGTGGGTCCAGGAGAGGTAACCCTGTGGAGGTCATGATCTGAGAGGTACAAACAAGCTCTTTTTAAAAATATTGTTACATGTATCGGGCACATAGGTTCAAGGTCATGACCAGCTAGCTGTGTGTTTGTATGTGACTGACGTTAAGCCATAACGTTTAAGCCATCAGTTTGGTTATAACACGCGTTTCATAAGGACACGCAATATTCGATGGCAAACTGTCTGACCATCGATGGCACTCCAAAGTCGGCGTTGGTGTGGTCACCTGTTTTCACAAACTCTGACGTCAGTGTCGTGTGTTTTATTTTCATTTACTGTTGCAAATGGCTGGAAAAAAATATCAGATAATCCGAGAGACATTGAAGAACTTCAGTGAACGCTACTCGAGTCCCTCATCAAAATATTTGTTGGAAGTGTTATGAAAAGTATTTATGCCTCGAGCAAAGCAATATTGTCTGTGATGATTGTTACAAACATTTTGCAAAGCCAACTACTGAAGACTCTGATTAATTCATGTGAAAGAAACTTTTTGGTCATTATTTTTTAGCAATATCCATGCTTCCATCACGTGACAAGTGAAATTTTTGTTCTCTGTTTTTATATTTCTGTGTTCATGTGATTGTTCTTCATCTGTGGCTCTTTTTTCTTTGAGTCGACTTGATTTCCCAGTGGGGGAAAGAGGGTCCCAGGCAGCTCCAGACTTAGATGGTCCTTACCGTTCACACTCCCAAAAGACACAAAACGAGTGTCTCATCCAATGTTTCTGGCAAGGAGTCAAAGGGAGGCTGTAACCAGGCTGGTTCATGCCACATGACCGAGCATGAACGAACCCATGTCCATAGCAAGAGCTGAGGCAGGGGTGGCTTAGCCCCACTCGAACCACATGGCCTGAGTGGGATTATAACAGAACAGGGCAGGGAGGGAAGGATGCGTCCCCCAAAGAAAGGAGTTATGAGATAACAAAAATGATAGACTCACCCCCAGAACCTGGGGCTAAAGTGGCCCCTCACGCTCCTCAAGATCTGATGCTTCCCGCCCTCAGGCCCCGCGGTGAGCCTGCCCTCCATCACTCCCCTCCTCATAAAACTGGATCTTACTTGGGGTCCTTCTTGTAGTCCAGCTTCCATCCCCTGCCCCCCAGAGTCTGTCAGGATTGTCATTTGTGGTCACCCCCAGTTTAAGTACCAAGTTCACATCAGTTTCCATGGGGCTCTCAGGTCTCTGCAAGTCTGGAGTTGTGGCTTGAACCCCAGATTTGGGGTGAAGAAAGGTGGACCCAGGACAGAAGAAAGGGAATAGGAATTTCTATTTTCTTTGCACAAAAAGGGGCCTGCTTTCCAAACCTGAGCCTGTGTTGGTTATCTATTGCTATCATACCAAAACTTAATTATTATTTTCTTTTTAAAGATTTTATTTATTTATTTTTAGGGAGAGGGGAAGGGAAGGAGAAAGAGAGGGAGAGAAACATCAATGTGTGGTTGCCTGTCATGCGCCCCCTACTGGGGACCTGGCCTGCAACCCAGGCATGTGCCCTGACTGGGAATCGAACTGGTGACCTTTTGGTTCACAGACCAGCGCTCAATCCACTGAGCCATATCAGCCAGGGCCCAAAACTTAACTATTATTGTTTAAAACAATAATAAATAGCTCAGGAATCTGGGAGCAGATTAGGTGGGTCCACTGGATGCAAAAATCCTAAAGAAAATATTAGAGAATCAATTTAATAGCACATAAAAAATACAGCGCAGTGAGCAAACAATTTGCATAGCTATTTATGCAGAGAAGATAGACAAATATCCAACAAGCACGCGAAAAGATGTTGAATATTATTAGTCATTAAGGAAATGCACATCAAAACCACAATGAGATGCTACTTAGACATCTCATTAGGATACCTATAATCCATTTGGGTGGCTATTATCAAAATAATGGAAAGTAAGTGTATGCAAGAATATGGAGATACTAGAACTTAACTCGTGCATTGCTGATGGGAGCGTAGAGGGCGCTGCCGCTGTGGAAAACGGGCGGGCACTTCCTCAGAAGCCCTTCGATCCAATAATTGATTCCATGCCTAGACCTATTCCCGAAGGGACTGAAGGCAGGGCCTCCAACAGGGGCTTGCACATCACTATTTGAAGCAACGTTATGCATAACAGCCAAAGAATGTGGCTTTCTGCAGGAGAAAGGAATGACCCGGGGCCCTCAGGAAAAGGAAGAGGGTAGGAGAACTTGCAGACTGAAAGGGATTTCAGAGTCATGCATGGCTCTTGTTTGATCGCTGATTCGAATAAAGAAAGTGAACAAAAATTAGGAGACAACTGAGGAAATCTGAACACCGGATATGTGATATTAAGGAGTTAGTGTTTAATTGTAAGATATGCCCTGGCTGGTGTGGCTCACATGCCCCCCACTGGAGACCTGGCCTGCAACCCGGGCACGTGCCCTCACCGGGAACTGAACCTGCAACCCTTCTGTTCACAGGCCGGGGCAAGGATCACTAACTTCTGAAGACACATACTGAAGTATTTACAGACAGGATAATAAATGTTGGCAAAAGGTTCCAGATCACCCAGAACGGGGCAGGGGAAGAAAACAAGGGACAGATGACAGCAGAGTGGACAAAGCTGGGGGCTAGGGGTGAGGGAGTTCGTTATCTAGGCATACTACTTCGATATCTGCTTGACAGTGTCCCTATAAAAGATTTTTTTATGTCTTTTTAAAGATTTTATTTATTTACTTTTAGAGAGAGGAGAAGGGAGGGATAGAGAGAGGGAGAGAAACATGGATGTGCGAGAGAAACATGGGTTAGTTGCCTCTCACCCTCCCCCAACTGGGGACCTGGCCCGCAGCCCAGGCATGTGCCCTGACTAGGAATCGAAGTGGTGATTTTTTGGTTCACAGGCCGGCGCTCAATCCACTGAGCCACACCAGCCAGTGCAGTAAGAGAATTTTTAAAACACTGATTCCAAACCCCAAACTGACATCCTACGGAATGGTAAAACACTAGAGTGCTTCTCCTCAAGATCAAGGGCACAACACACCTGCCCACCCCACAGTCATGGGCTGACCAGGTCTGCAAGGTCGCAGTGCAAAAACACGACGTGAAACAACAAAGCAGACATGGCAAGTACAGCAGCAGAAAGGAAGGTGTATGATTGCAGATGCACGCTTGGTTACTACGAAAACCCTGAAGCGACTGAAATATTTCCAGTTTACGACCGTGTAGCAAAGAGCCCACGTGCAAGAGAAGCGCCCGTCCGAGCAAGTGCATCCACATTCCCACCTTCCGTGCTTCCGAAGCCCGTGGGCCCTGGACCGCGAGGCTGCCTGGGCTGGGAGCAGGACATCCGAGAACTGGAGGCGGGGGGTGGGCTGGGGAGGGCAGCTGCCTGGGAGGTCAGGCCCTTCCTCCCGGTACCTGGTTGGAGACCCTGAGTCCTCCCGGCTGAGTCAGGGCAGGCTTCATGGCCCTGAAACTTCATGATCCTTTGCCGAGGTGAGCAATTCAACACCATGGAAAACAGGTGCTCAGAAATTGTTTTTATCCTCACCTGAGAACATTTTTTCATCACTTTTAAATAAAGAGGAAGAGAGAGAGAGAGAGAAAAACATCGATGTGAGAGAGACACCTGATTGGTTGCCTCTCGTACATGCCCAGACAGGGGGTGGAGCCTGCAAGCTTCCCGGTGTGTGGGATGACACGCCAGCCAGCCGGGCCACACCAGCCAGGGCCGGATGCTCAGAAAGGTTGAAAACATTAAAGGACATAAAAGATTCAATGAACAAGGAAGATGTAAAAGTGAAATAATAAAGTAATTCAGTAGCCAGTGAGAGAGAAGGCAACTTAAGATAAATTCAGAATGATAACGTGTGCTGGACGGAGCAAGTTACATCTAAAGCCAAGACCTCAAAAACCATTTACAGGTATGTACAACAAGAAATGGCAAAGAGCATGAGTTCACGAGGGGACACCTGGACCCAGTGCTGGGATGGAGGGCAGGACCCCTGCAGCTGGCCGGGCCCTCCTGCCCCAGACCCGCCAGCCTTGCAGGTTAGGGATGGAGACCTGTCCTCTGCATGGTCCTGCCCCAGCAGAGGGCTAGCCACGTGTCTCAGGGTGCTGCGGGAAACCCGGCGGCCTGCAGGGACCCCAAGCTCCAGGCCCGCAGCCTGTCCTTGCTTCGGAGCTTGCGAAGCGCTTGGTGGTGTGGAACTGCTGGTTTCTCGGCCCTGCCCTCTGCCCAGGGGCTCGGCTGGCCAAGGCTGACATCCAGGTAGATAGAGCCTTCTTTGTCCCTGGGCCCAAGCGCTGTCCTCGTGACCTGTCGGGCTTCCTCGGATTCCCTGGGCCCCCCTTCCACCGCCAGCACCGCTGACAGTCGCTGGGCAGGAGACACCACATGTGCATGCAGAGGGGGCACAGTCTGCGGGCTCCAGCCAGGGCTGGGGCTTCTGGGCCTCCCCTTGACCTTTGAAGGAAGTTTCTCTGTTTCCCTAGTTGGTCATTCGATGTTTTAAAAACTATTTTACTTCCTTTTTCAATACATATATGGGCACGGCACAAAATGACCAAAGAGAATATATAATAAGGGAAAGTTCCTCTTCCCCACCGCCCCCCCCAGTTACCACATTCCAGTCCTCTGAGGCCCCACTGCCACCTGTGGCCACGAGTGCTTCCCCACAGGGACACAGGAGGCTATTGTCCTGTTTACCTTTTACAGACTCAGAGAGCCGGAATACCTGAAAATAACGCAGAACAAGGCTACAGCGAGGATTAAGGCCACACTAGAGAACAAGAAGCCAGAAGGCGGCTGAAATCCATTCATGCCCAAAATGATAACAGTGAAAAGGGACTAAACGAAGGGAAAGATGGCCAAACTGGATGCAAAATACAAGAACGAGCTGCGCAGGAGATGCCCATTAAACAACAGAAAAAGGGAAGTTGAAGTGGAAGGATGGGGAAGGGTGCACCGGTCACAGTCCCCTCTCCTCCTCCTGGGACTCAGCTCCGAGGTCTGATGTTGCCGCGGAGGCTCCGCCCACTGCTGCACAGCCGGTTTTTCTCTTTGAGCTTCCGCGTGGACAACGCACACTGGGAAAAGTATCTTCTTCCTCTAGCCTCCTAAGTTCTCGCCTGGAGCCCCTGTCATAAAGACAGACAGGTGAGTAAGAGAAGAGCATACAGGTGGACTTAATACCCCGTTTACGTGACACCGGGGCCTTCGTGAGGCAATGGACTCCTGGAGACACAGGAAAACCTGGCTTTCTTTCGTTAGGTTGGCTGAAGAGTGGAGAGTTGTGGAAAGTGTAATAGGACCAGAAAGATTAAAGAACAAGGACGTGAGGGTTAGTGAAATAAACTGGGGGAAACAGCAGGGTCTGCACCTTCAGAGTCCCATTGCAGCCCTGTCTTCACCTGTCTTCAGAGATGAGGGTGCCCCTCCCTCCAGGTGTAGAGAGGGCACCTCTTCCACAAGCAGCTGGGGACAGACCCGCGTCAGGGGAGGGTCAGAAAGTCCCTGCACCTGCCACCTCTCGGTCCTCCAGTTGGAATATTCAGTGTCCCAAGGGGCCATGTGTGGGGTAGTGTGTCCTGAACCCCAAGAATTTCCAGGGTCTGTCTCCTAGTTTAGTGATCCTTCTACTGTGAAGCCCCTCAGGTGATATTTTTCAGATAGTTTTTCAGTTCTGGGATTTCCATTTGGTTCTTTCCTTAGTTTCCATCTCTCTCCAGGAATTTCCCATTTCTTCATTTAATATATTCGTCTTTTCCTGAAAATCATTTTCCTTAAGTCATTTATAATGATGTAAGTAAGCCGCGTTTCAAAGCTTAAGAGCCCCGTCCGGGAGCTGAGGCCGGGAGACTCTCCCAGCCTCACAGGAGACTTCTC